>KK499967.1:0-28610 GCA_000688715.1 Glossina pallidipes
AATAATAATAATAATAATAATAATAATAATAATAATAATAATAATAAAAATAATAATAATAATAATAATAATAAAAATAATAATAATTAATTAAGTTGTTCACTTCCATTAAAACCTGCCTAAATCAATTCGTGATCAAAAATTCATTACTTACGGCTTCTCGCAAATCAAATAACAAGAGGTATTTACTGTACATCTGATAAGCTCAGGATGGATATCATATCTCAGCACAGACTTCGAAGAAACAATAAATTGTGAATATAAGAATAGGGAAGGTATATTCGCTTTCCCAAATACTGATCATACAAATTTTGCGGTTTTTTTAAGAACTATGGACGCATCAATGGCTTACTCAACACACTGTTTGTATACACATGAGCTGTACAAATATTTAAATTAAGTCACTTTGCATTTTATTATAGGTTCCCGAGGCATCCTCTCTCGAAAAATTTGATAGTAAATACTCAAACTCGTGAGAAGGAAACAAAATATTTTAATTAACTCGTCAAGTTGATTACATATATATTCGCTTTCTTATTTACTTAGTACTAGAGATAACACATTCATTAAGCTGCAGTTCTTCGCCAGTGGGTGTAAACACAATGCATAGGAAAATAGAACTTGCAAGAAAAATAATGTTATTCACATACAAAAAGTACCTAAGCCATAATTTTTGTTTGCACATATGCTTTTTCCAAGGCTAGTAGTCTTTATATGCGAAAACAAGGAATAAGTAGAGAAAAAAGAGGAAAGAGAGATATTAAAAATGAGATTGACAACATCGTTTAGTGGCTCCGTTCTCAATACGAACAGAAAATAAGCTTTTACAAATTTGTCATTGTTACTCGAATATTTATTGCCTTTTCCGAGAATGCTAGTCTATAAAAGGTGGCGACATTTTCAAAAAGTCGACTTACAGCTTAGATTGTGTTCAGCGAGTACGTTTGCATGTTTTTCTTGATTTCTTAAACCAAACAACTTAACTTAAACCAAAAAATCAACATAACTTTGAGTAACTCAATGGACAAAATAGATAGTGTATTTTATTAAAAGGTTGCTCACAAAGTGCTTTTTTATTAAAGGAAATCTGGCAAAATTTAAACGAGTACCCGTAAAGCTGTTGTGATGGCGTCAACAGCTGTTGTTTTACATATTCTTATATGCATATTTAGTTTAAGTAAAGTAATAAAAGCAGGTAAGTACTTCAAAGTAATTAAAAATAGTTTTAAGAAACCTTTCTCAGTTCTAATTGGAATTTCCACATTCTTTTGGAATTAAGAGATTCCATTCAAAGTAAGATATTTTTCGATAATTTATTTCAAATAAAAATAAGACAATTGTATTCACCTTCGAACGAATCGTTAATATGTTAGGGGAATGTAAATTATAGTTTTTGCCGATTGCGGTTGCGTTTGCAAACGAATTTGCCTGTTCTTGCACTGGTTAAAGACTATTATAGATTGTAAATCGCAGTATTGTCGTGCCTGGAGAAAGCCCGTGTTCTAGCTTTAGTTGCTACCATCAAGTCTATATTCTACAACTACAAGTGGCGGGTAAACACACAAATAGGTAGGCCGGTAAGACTAAATAGATGCAAAATCTTATGCGGGTCAAGAATACCATAATATATTCCATTCCTAGCTTTTAGTGTGTGTTATTTCTAAGTGTTACAAAGGGAAGGATCATTCTAGTATAACAGTATTCGGGTGGGCATTCAAATGAAACTAATCCTAGAAAGCCATTTTATAAATTTATTGTGGATTATAATAATTGGGAGCGCACACTTAGGCTCCTAAGTTTCCAGTCGTATATCTTAATTTTAAACCAATTTCAATAAAATTTTCAAATTGCTTTATACGTATCTATAGGTTTGGTTTTCTGGTTTTTAACGAAGATAGAAAGAAAGGGTTTTTTAAGTATTGCTATGTATTTTTAAGTTCTACGAGCATTTTACAAAAAAAAGAAATTTAAAAAAAAATCTGAACGGCACACATAACCCCATTATTATGGCTTGATATCATTTGCTTTATAGCTCATATACAATATATTATTTTGTAACATCAATATCGACTCTTAAATTGTTATCAACTGTCTTGATTTGGTAAAAAGTGAAAATTACATTGGGCCAATCAGCAAGGAAGTATGATAACAGTAACGGATATATTTAAATCCCTGGTTCTATGTACCGACGTACTTCTGATTGAGTGTTACAAGTGCTTTTTAATACTGGCTTACAAAATTTTTATACAAAAAGTTGTAATATTTACCTTAGAGACACGTCTCGTATAAGTCTAAGATAGATGCATTTACCTTTTTTTTAAACATATACGTTACCATTCATAGATATTTATATACCCATTTTCCTTACTTTTTACTTCCAGTTGCTTACAGGCATGATTAAATTATTTTCAATTAACATATAATGGACTGAATCTATTACATAGTACAAATGTGTTCACAACAATAACACATATATTATAACCTAAACTATATGAAAAATAATTGTTAAAAGTTCAAAGTTTGCCAAAAGTTCCAATGTAATTGTGAGATAAACACATGAGAAATTAATAGTCTAACCCTAAATCTCTTTTTCATTCTCGCACACTATGCGTACACTAACTACTTCGTATGCACATTATCAGCAATAATAGAATATTTTCATCGTCGGACACTGCTTTTTCATTAACGATTCACAGTACTGTTCCAATAATTAAATTTATTAAAGACTTTTACGGTGAATGAATAAAGCGCACAATGAGAGTGATGTGATATTGAATTGCTCTATGCCATTAAATTTCTTCTTAAAAATAAATGCGCAATCGCGGCGATAATCATCGCAGACTCCGTTGAGGTTGAAACTTGGTACTCGTCTTTTTCTCTGCTTATTATCCTAATTACCAAAATCGCACAAGTTACACACACGAATTCTTACTTGATTTCTGTGAACCCAATTTTAAAGAAAGCAACCAGCCGTAAGTTGAAAGTCAATAAAAATACATTCCTTTAAGAAGATATTGGTCTACAATTTGATACAAATATTTATCTGAAAATGCCGGAGAAAATAATTTTAATTATCCATCGACCATACAGCAGTTAATAACGGGCTGCAGTTTTTAATTACGTACATTAGATAAAGAATAAGCAAAATTTAACACAAGACGAAGAATATGTTCTAGGCTATCAATTGTTGGCAAGTGTTTTGGAGGCACATCGATTTCATTATTATTCTGTTTTGTACGTTAATCAAATTCTAATTATGAGCTCAGTTCATTGCTATTGAAATTACTGCATTGAATTTTTATTAACTTTTTTTATTTTTCCTCTCAATTATTTTCAGAGTCAAACTGTAAAAGCAGCTGTGCAGAAAATGAAAATCTTTTTAAATATCGGGATGGCCATGTATACGAATACGTCTTTGACAGTACTATGGCTATTGGAGTTAAGACAAGCGACAACTCTCAAAATGACGACACGAGTATGAGGATTACTGGCGTGGCGAAGATTTTCGCTGAGCCTAATTGTGGCTACACACTACAAATAGGAGCTTTCAAAGTTTCGGCCGCAGAAGCAACTCAGAAAAAAATTATGCAAAACATACAAAAGCCTGTTCATTTTACTATGGTCAACGGTAAAGTGAATTCAGAATTATGCGTTGCTGATGGTGGAGAAAACTCATACTCTCTAAACATTAAAAGGGCTATTATTAGTATGTTTCAATCAAATCCGGAGGCTAAACACGAAATTGATGTATTCGGAGAATGCCCCACGCGTAGTTCGGTGGCGAAGGTTGGCTCAATTAAAATTATTAACAAATCACGAAACTTGAATAGCTGCGTTTATAGACAAATCATTAAGAATGGCTTTTTACGTAATATTGCCAACACTAAATCAGCATCTAGCGTAAATACCAACGCTCTTTTAGATGCGAGCTTTGCCAAGGAGTCAAAAATTGAGAATGGGATTATCAGCTCAATTGAAGTAACTGAAGAATATACATTCGGCAAAAAAGTCGTTGGGAAGACAGGACCAAATGTATATGCTAAAGTTAAGAGTGGCATGAGAGTTAAAAGTTTGACTGGTTCACCATCGATAGCTCCACCCTATGGCTCGCGTTCCGCGTCAATTATCTTCCAAGAACCTGAAACGTATACTGCAAAAAATATTGCAGCCGTTAAAGCTGTTTTTGGAGAACTTATGAACCACGTAGAAGATCACGTAAAACTTGGGAGCGCCAACGGTTTTGTCGAGTTAATACGATTAATGCGTGCGTCGGATACGGATGTTCTGATGGAACTGAGTGCTTTTCCTCACCAAAAGCAGGATTTGGCTCGGCGTGTGTACCTGGATGCTTTATTTCGCACTGGTACTTCAGAATCGGCGCGAGCTATAATAAAGCAATTCAATAAAATGACCGAGAAAGAAAAGACAATTGCAATGGAGGCATTAAAGTTGGTGGAAATTGTAGACAGAGATACATTGAATTTAGCAGCGGTACGATAATTATGCATAATAAGATATATAATCAGTGACCTATCCTTTTATTGTTTAGACACACCTCTTGTTACTTCCAAGATAATATATTCTTGATAAGGATGTTAATTTGATTCGTACATCTGTCCGTAGTTTTAATTCCGAATTTTGCGGAAAATGATATAAGAACTTCAAATTTGGTACTTATTTTCATGGTTCAATTCTACAGACACAGTTTGAGAACGAGCGCAAAAAAATTTGCAACGTAAGCTTGAAAACATTCGGAAAAAGAAATCGAGGGTTCCAATTAATTTCATCAATGTATAATTAAAACTTGACACTCAGTTATATAAATACATACATTACGGTCAGCGACAATTCAACAATTACGAATTAATTTATTTACTTTGGGTAGCTCGTATTTAAAATCATGTAATTCCTAAATATGTATAATACGTAAACACGTAAAATCTTTATTTTATTTTTACCTTCTGTTTGCGTTTTTTTCCTTTTCTAGAACCTAATCACTCCAAACGCACCTAAGGAAACGTACCTTGCTCTCGGAATGTTGGTATCAAATTTTTGCACGCGCAACGGCTGCGATCAAGGAGAAATTGATATGATTTTCAAGAAATTTACGGATGTATTAAAAAAAACTCATTGCAAGGCGAACACAAGAAATGAGGAAAACCGCTTATTGTTCTTATTGAAAGGCATCGAAAATGCCAAACATTTAGCGAAAATGGTTAACTCATCGTTACTCGAATGCGTTAGTGAAGGCCGTTCTAATCGTATACGAACTGCTGGCCTTCAAGCATTCTCATCAGCGAACTGTGATATTAGTTTACAAAAAAAAGCGATGGAATTGCTATCAGATCACAATGAGGATTCCGAAATACGTATTAAGGCCTTTTTAGTGGTGATAAAATGCCCTTCTGCAGAAGTAGCCAACGAGTTAAGTAGCATTGTTAACAGTGAACCTGTGTATCAAGTCGGTGGTTTTATCACGTCAACCTTGAAGCTTATACGAGATTCGGCAGATGAATCACGGTCTGTGCAACGTGAACATTTTGCCAATATACGCATTACCAAAAAGTTTCCAATAGACCTTAGACGTTACAGCTACCATGGAGAAATTTCAGAAAATCTTTTAGGATCCAGTGTTAATTATAAATTAATTTATTCACAAACTGGCTTCTTGCCGCGTTCTTCTGCTCTCAAGATTAAAACAAACATTTTTGGCATTGATTTGAATGTTTTTGAAACTAGTCTTCGCATGGAAAATATCGAAAATATTTTGCAATTTCTGATGGGTCCAAAGGGTATAATAAACGAAAATCGTAACAGCATGCTAAAATTAGACGAATACACCCATCCGGCTTCACGTAAACGGCGTTCAATTGTTGATGAAGCTGCAAAAGCAGCGAAGAGATACAAAACCTACGGAAGCAAATTTTCCAATGATGTGAATTTAGATATTTCTTTAAAATTCTTTGGCTCCGAAATGATGTTCTTGAGTTTGGGCGACGATTTACCTAACTCGTTTGAAGATATTTACAAACAAATTTCGTCCGGAATTGATAAAATTAAAAACGAATTGGGAAGTTACGGGAAAGAACTTATTAATCACGATTTATTTATGGACACAATATTTAATTACCCTACGGCGCTAGGTGTTCCGCTGGAACTATCTTTCCAAGCATTTGCAGCCAGTAAAGTGAATTTCGGCATTGCTGTGGACATTGACTCAATATTTGTTCATGGCGCTTATCTCAACAAAAAGTATAAATGTAAAATTGAACCAAGTATAGATGTTAATTTAATGGTGGGCTTAGGTTTTAACGCCTATGTACTTTCCACTGGAGTTAGCACCTCAGTTAATATGCATTCAGCCACTGGAAGCGCCATTGAACTTGCATTTATTCACGAAGGTGCTGGTTTCAACATGCAGTTTGAAATGCCACGCGAAAAAATAGAATTCATCAACATTAAAGTTGCACATTCGTTTTATATGCAGGAAAATGATAAACCCATCGACAGACGACTTATTTTAAATAGAAATAACAAGGATCCAAATGCAATTCAAATGGAAGGCTGCTATAACCAATTGGAAAGCTTAGGTAATTTTTTTTAAATTTTATTGATTATGGTTCGACAAAATACATCAAAGATGAGAGTGTAAACAAAAACAATTTAAGAAATTTAACCAGCCAATATCTTTGGCTTGAGATTTTGGACCGTAATTTGGGCTGACTATTATCCTCCAATCTAAAGATTCAAGTGACTAATTTCGATTAATTTGTGTGCAACAAAAGAATTTTTTAATAATTCAATATATGTTACAACCTAAATTGTGTTCTAAGTGTATTTATTTTATTCATTGTTTGCTTATAGGTATTAAGCCCTGCATTAGCACGTTGGGTGCATTGAAACAGGAAGACGATGCAACTCTACCATCCGAGTTCATTTTCAGCCTCCATGTCATGAGTGTGAAAAGATTTAATATTAAAGGCTACCGCAACGATGCAGAAGGCAATGTGGAACAATGGAAATTAGATTATAGCACACCCGAAGGAGCATATGATACTTCCTTAACCGTTGAAATTGGGACAAAGTCGCGTTTTTATGGCCGTGTTTGCGTAGAAAACATGAAACAACATTATGGTTTGGAAGCCGGTGTAAGCAACGATAATCATGAGTTAGTTATTTACGTACAACACGAAGAGGGCAAGGACATAAAAAAAAGCAAGGTGGGATTTATGAAAAGTGGTAACGAATATCGTCCCGTTATTGAAATACGAACGCTCAACGGCGGCTTGTCTGATGAACTGAATGGCTATAAAGTAGATGGAGTGGTTGTAGCTTCTGGTGACGGAGAGGGAGCCACTAAGAAATATAACTTTAATAATCTGCAAATTATGGACAAAGAAAATGACGGCATAATAATTAATGGTTGGGCGAATATGGGTAAAACATCATTAAATACTCAGTTGCTTATAAAAATACCTAAGGATAGTACTTATGCCGTGGAGGGTAATTTCGAAGTTAGCGACGTTTATAGTGCTGGCGTTTTCATTAGCGACGAAAACTCACCAGATCACATATACGGGGCCTCAACCAGCATACGAGTAATTGATCAGCTAGTTAATATAAGCATATTAGCTAAATATGCGAAATATCAATTTGCTGCCAACAGCGAACTGGAATACAGTAAACAAGGCGACAATCCAACCATTTCTTCTAGCAAGTTTGCCAACTCAGTAAGCCTAAAATGTTCTGAAAACAATTTGATTTTCTTAAAGCTCTCTGGTCTAACAGAAGGCGAAAACAAATTTGAAATAGTTGCCGATATGAACATACATGCACAGAAAAAAAAAAAAAAAGGATCACTTAGCATTAAATTTGCTGCACATCAACGTGCAAAAAGTGACTATTCCTTGAGTATTAATGGCAAATTAAATGATAATTTTGTAGATCTGACTGCTTCATGTGACGTAACCGGCAATCAATACAATTGGGATAATTCACTTTCAACAAGTTCGGGGACGCTTATAACCCTTAAAGGCAAAACAAACCAATCACTCAAGTTAATTTTTTTGGCGGATTCCGATGTGGTTGTTGATTTGCAAGGCACAACTAAGTTTAGTAATAAAGATTCACAGTCTAAATGGAATTTGAAAATAAACGGCGCGGAAGATAAAACCATTGTTGACTTTAATTTTCTTAAAAATAAAGAAGAGGTTGTAAAGTTGAAATTTGAGAAAACAATCTCGGAAGAGAAGCTTACCGCTGCCGAGTTTAATCTGCTTGCAGACGATTTTCTGGATGTAAAAATTGACTTCAAGGTAAGCAAAATTGGTAAAGGAGAATTAGTGGCTGTAATTGAGTCACTTAAGCATAAAAAACAAGTGGAAGTGAACTCTAATTTCCATTTACAAAATCCGAAGTATGATGTTGAAGTGTTGCTGGTATGTGATAAAGAAAGAAAACTTTTCGTGAAAAGTGATAATGTCCTAGACAGAACTGCTCAGATATATCGAACGAAGAATATCATCCAGTCAGGAGGAAAACAAACGTCTTTCGATGCTAATGCAATTATCAAAGGACACAGTTACGTGGACGGCGATATAGACGCTAATTTTGTGTTTACCTGCTCCGAAGGGCGTATACTGGACGGGGAGTTTAAACAAAAGATGAATACTAATATCAAAACGGGTTTAACACATGGTATTGCCGAAATTAATTTAAGTGATAATTTATCAAATAGTGGACCAAAACGATCTCTGATACTGACGATTAAGGTGGACAAACTTGATATTAAAAAGAAGGAATTTTTGGTAGACTTTGAAACTTTGTACACGAATTTACTCAACCAAAAACTGCAAATTGTTGCGCAAACTAAGAAATTGGCCAAACAAAAACCAAATGCGGCAATTCACTTTTCGACCAAAGTATCCGGAGATTTAACAGAATCACCTATTACAGCAAGCTTCATCGTAGATGAGTTTTCTCCTGCACATGCCGTGTTTAAATTGGACTTTATATATGGATCAGAATTTCAAACCTACTGCAGCTGCAATTATCATGTAAGCGAGTTGGATAAACCTGCTACATATGCAATCCAGATGCAAGTGCAAAAAGTAAATAGCACATGGAAAACATTTGAGCTTTCTAGTAAGGGCCAGTATGAAAACAACAAACAACAAAGTTTTTTCGAACTGACTCTCGATGAGAAACTTGGCTCTGGTGATTTCGTACGACTTAACATTGCCTCAAAAATATTGACTAATAAAAGCGTGAATGCGCTGTTATTATTTGAAGTAGCTTCGAATCACATGGAACCTTTGAAAATAGAGGCTAAAAGTGAACATGCCAGCGTTCCCAATGAAGGAAGCACTGATGGCGAAGTTTTACTCTCGCTTAATTATGGTAGTAAGTTTGGCAAAATTACTAACAAATACAAGATCAGCAAAAGTGAGATTATCAAACACAGCTACTTTTTAGACACAAGTTTTGACGCGATGAAAAGTCTCGAAATTAACATAAATCGTGTGAACGGTTACCACTGGGGTGTTGATGTAAAACATAATGAGGAGCCTTACGCAGTAGACTTAGAGCTATTCGGTGGAAAACCAAAGAGAGGATTCGATTTAAAAATTACTTTACCTAACGTAAATCCCATTTTAGTGGTAGTCATTCATGAAATTTTGGACACCCATAAAGCTAAACTACAACTTGACATACAAAATTTTTTAAATTTAGACTTTAAGTTAATTACTGAAGCTTCATATAATAACTTTGATGAATTTTACCTAGTAGCCAGGTGGAATTCAGCTAGATTGCAGTTAAACAACTACGATCTTATGTTACGCACAGAGAACAAAGTCTTAAACATGGAATTGAAGCACTCTCAGGGTACAGTGTTTAAAGGAGCAATTTCCTACGCAGTTTCTAAAGAGAACCATAAATACATATATGAGGGTCAAGGACAAATTGAACATGGGGGAACAACAAAGACTGGAAACTTTAAGCTGATAAGTGAGGTCTATGAATTAGCTACCGATAAAGAAATAGGCTTTGCATACACTTTTAGCGGGAATGTAGGCGGAGCGCATGGCGTCTCGACAGTTAAAATTACCAACAAAGATTTAATTCTTAAATTATCCATTTGCGAAGAAAAAAAACAATGTACCAATGCACAAGTATTGGCATCAAATGATATGGTATCAGGAAATTCAAACATTCAATCACTTTTAATATTATTGGACTTACGCGAGCTTGGTTTTCCCTATGAACTAGAGTTACAGTCAAAAAATACTCGCGATGGCTTCAAATTCCGTTACATTTTGGACATGAAGGTAATGTCTAATAGCAACCTGAATTATCAATTGCTTATTACTTTACAACCCTCTAACGGCAAAGTACAACTTAAACTTCCTACACGCGAAATGTTATTGGAGATGCATCAACAATATCCACAGGAAGGCCAGCTTATGGGACATTACAAAAGCTCTTTATCTTTATATATGAACAAAAGCAAAAAACCCAATGAAGTCATTCGTCTTTTGGCTCAGGCAGACGTTAGCGGCTCTGATTGGGTTTCTTTAAATTTAAAAAGTTTGCTTAAATTTGAGCATCCTGCAATTCAGCCGCGTTCAATTTCCACTAGATTGGAAGCTGATCGTAATAAAGAGTTAGTTGATCTTAACATAGTTTTTGATGTATTCAAACTACCGGAATATCAAGTTGTCGTAAGCAGTCGCTTGGAAAATATTGCACTACCAAACGGTTTTAACGTAACAAGTCAACATATGTTGAGTTCTGAGGGCTTTAGCATCCAATACCAATCAGCTGGTCACTCGGCATTCGATTTGGAAAATAGAGAACTAAGCCTAGGAGCGGAACTAACTAATGTAGCTGGTGGTGTTAAATCTACCATTTTATTTTTGGGATCTCCCACTAAAATTGAAATATTGGCCTATGGGTTAAATGAAGAATTATTAAAATTAATTATTAGCGTTAAGCAGATAAAACCTTCAACCAAAATCGACGGGACGCTGCAAATATTGGGTACAAAACCTATAGAAATGACGAGTGAATTGCAGTTTGGATTGGCCAAACTGAATGTGGAAAGAGAGGAATTCCTTCATCTAGATGTCTTGTTAGCGATGGGTAAAGAATTAAAATTAAAAGCCCACGAGGCCGGTAAGGAATTGATTAGCGTCACTGTTAATCTAAACCCCACCAGTTTCCTTGACTCAACTTTTATTTGCAACAGAAGGGATATAGAGGAAGTTGTAGAAAGATTACAGCATAAATATCAGGAGGAAAGCAACAAGGTTTTACTTAAAATGAAGGAGCATTACGACACATCATATATAACGAGTGAGCAAGCATTAGTTAATAAAATTCGTGCTAATTTGATCGATTTTAAAGAGCTGAGGCCAGATTTCGATGAAATTCTCAAAGAACTAGAGCACGATTCAATGCTGAAACAGCTTTTAGAAATATAGTAAGCAACACTATTATTCTTTATACAATATGTTTCTTTAATTTTTATGTTTGTGCATCATTTCAGCCATGAATTTGAGGGAAAGCTTTTGAAATTTGTCGAGGAATCGCTCAAACTACTTCACGAAATAAGTGAAAAAATGACTAAAACCGTTCTGCATATGCGGTCTAAATTAAAGGAAATGTTACATGACGTTATAATACCAGCAGGTCAGAAGACCGCTGAGGATATTCTCATAATTTTCAAACAAAGTTTTAATACTTTTGCTGACGTAGTAATGAACTCATTTGATATTTTTTCCAAAGTCTTCAGTGAATATGAGCCAATGGTTAAGGAATACGGTAAAGTGGTGGCAGAATTGTTAAAACCTTCCTACGAAGCCTTTGAAGAATTGTATAAGTTGTCATTGGACATATTAGACGATTTACCTAAAAACTTGCAAGAACACTTAACCATCATAAAGGATTTGCAGCTAGAACTTGAACGTATGTTTAAAAAGCTTCACTTTGAAGAGAAGGTCTTCGAATTTTTGAATCGTATTTTGGAAGAACTCAGTTTGTTACCGTTAAATGCGGATATCCTGAATTTACTGAGAAAATTGCAAGAATATACATCTGCCAAGCTTAAAAATGACCCGGTGAACGACAAATCATATGCTGAAGAGTTCGTGCATTTGCTTCTAAAGATGTTACGCTCTTCTTTGGTAGTCGACGCATTTACTATAAGCACTAGCAAACTTCCATGGGATAACATATTTTTCGCCAGTCCATCCTCTTTCAATATATTTGATGATTTGCCAAATCTTTCAACATTCCGCCTTAGTGTGGTAAACTTTATATTCAACGAAAACTTTGATTATCTACTATCACGCGATTTTTGGCGATCTTTTATCTTCTTCAAAGGTTTCCATTTGAGTGGTCATTTGACGGAGGGACGTCATCTGTTCACCTTTGATGGTGTTTATGTAAACCTTAATGGCAATTGCAAATATATTTTAGCTCAAGATTCTTTGAATAACAATTTTAGCGTTATCGCGCAAGTTAATAATAAATTGAAGTCGCTTTATCTGACGGATAAGGAAGGTCAATTTTTGGAATTAAATGATGCCGGCGTCTTAAAATTCAATGCAAATCCTGTCGAATTCCCTCTGCATGAAAACGGTATGCATGCTTGGCGGTTGCATTACACAATTTACCTGTACTCTGAGTATGGCGTGTCTGTTATGTGCACAGCTTATCTAAAAGTATGCCACATCGAAGTAAATGGCTTTTATAAGAGCAAACTACGCGGACTTTTAGGTAATGGCAACGCAGAGCCTTTTGATGATTTTATGCAAATGGATGGTACTGTAGCTAGAAATACAGTCAATTTTTTGCATGGTTACGGGTTAGGTAAATGTAACGTTGCCAGTCTTACGGTAAACGCCAATGATATGTCACATGCGGATATATGTAATGATTACTTTGGCTACGAATCTCCTCTAGCAGTTGGTTATTTGATTAAAGACCCCATTTTGTTTCAAGCAGCTTGCGACCAAGCTGTCGCATCAGCACCTGACAAAGATAAGGAGACGGCCGCCTGTAATATTGCATTGACTTATGCCTCGGCTATTAAAAAGCAATTGGACCACCCCTTCATATTCTTACCAGAGCGGTGCCTTAAATGTGGGGGTGCTCCTGGTCAACGCGACTTGTTTGAAGATTTTACTGTAAAGACTCCAGAAAGTAGTGCGGATATAGTTTTTGTGGTTGATGTGGATGTCTCAGCTATGCAAATGACAAATCTCATCGCACCGATCATCCCTGAGATTCGTAAAGCCTTAAAGGTTCGTGGCTTCACTGATATTCAAATCGTTGTGATTGCCTTTAGCAGTGGTCAACGATATCCCGCCATTCTTACTAGCGATCAAGGAAAACTTAATTATCACGGCAATTTAGCTAACGACAAAAAAAAACTCAAAGGACCCAAACCACTATTTTCGGACTTTAACATATCCGAAACAGTTTTGGCTACCGATAAAAAAACATACATACTGGAATTGTTAGAGAAAGTTGTTAAGAATCTTGTACCTAAGTCAGATGAGATGGCCTTCAATTTAGCTTTGGACTATCCATTTCGTCCTGGAGCGGCAAAGACCATTGTTGCCGTATACAGCAACGAATTGCCGTATGATAACTTTTTGACGGTTCTTCGAGCTCATTTAAGTAGCCTTGCGATTGATTTCAATGGAGCTCTACTTCATGTTATAACAACTGTAAAAGGCATGTCTCTGGAAGGGGTAGAACCCGAAAAATTGATAGGTAAGTGAAAAGCAATCACTTGTATTTCTGACCTTTTCCTTTTTTACTAAGTCTTCGTCAACGAGTTTTGTGCATTTTCGAAAACATAATTGCCGATATTAAATGTAGTTATTTATATTCGACATCATGTAATCAAACTTTTGCAATGCATGGCGAATATCATGCAAGATGACACATAACATTCAAATTGAAAGAGCTCATATTATTCTATATTGTTACACTAACCCAACTTGTGAAACAAACATTTTGTGACAATGACCTTATCTGCCTTAGACATAAATTAAACGTTGAAGGGCATTTAAGTTAAAAAAGGCTTACCTAACACAGCTTAATCTAACTCAAATTGCGAAATGAATTTGTAAATCTCACAAAATAAAGCTAGGTGTTGAACTAGTTAATAATGAAATAAAATGAATTTTCTTTGCTCTTATTACTTGCAGGTTTCAATTCTCGCTTGGTTGCCACACTTGATGGCAAAGACGCGAAAAAACGCCAAAAATTACAATATGAAAGCAGCAAGAGCATTGATTTTGTTCTAAATAAAGGCGGTTGGATATTTAATATGCAACATTTCGAACAATTAAAACCTCCAGACCATACCAAAGTGCTCAACCAAGTAGCGAATTCAATTGCTGACACCCTCTTCAAAACAGAAATGGTCAGTAAATGTAGTTGTATGCCGATTTATGGTATTCATTCACAACACAAATGTGTAGTGAAGTCTACTCATTTTGTGGCAAATAAGAAGGTTAAATCCTAAGATTTATCGAAATTTTAATTTATTTAACGAAAACTATTTGAGAAACGATTTTATTTGCAATAAGACTTTTCTCGATAATAATTGAATAAAATAAATAAAATTAAACGGATATTAGGTTTACATAGTTCATTTTTTTGTATATACATCAATTTACACACAAGAAGCGAATTTTTTATACTTGCAACTGTGGTTAAGTTCCGAACTGTAGTACCTGTATCATGGACATCCACATTCGTCCACTACCATTTTTGGCAGATCGCGCTTAATTATACCTTCGTCACCATAATAAATCAGTGACATACTAGAGAATTTAATCGGTGCACAACAGGGTTGCATGCCGTTTAACAGACCCATTTTGCGGTATTCTTCGATAAAGTGGGCATGAAACGTTTGAAACGTATCCGGTGTGCGGTAGGGCCCTGTGCAGTCTCCACGACAATAGTTGGCGAAGTAACCTCGTGGCGCAATTATCCAGTCATCCCAACCGAGAGCCTTGAACGATACATAAAAAGACTCCTTGCAACACTGGCCGTGCAAAGCTCCATTACAATTAATAGCGCGGCGCCGTATTCGACGCTGGCGTTTTGTTTCCGTATGTAACACCAGAAATGGTCTGTTCGGATTCACACTTTCCTTATTCGATTCGATATCGACGCTTTTTATATACACAGTGTTTTCGTTGTTTCCACTTTCATTATGATATTTCACGATCTTATTAGATTTAAAAGGGCTGGTATCGTATGAATACTTGCTTTTTTCAACTATTGTTAGATTACGGTTCCCTCCAGAATTCAAATGGAAAGTATTTATATTTTCATTTTCAGCTTGAGTTAAGCTCGACCAATTTGCACCAAAAACGTCGTTGGCACTTACATTGACTATTTGTTGGCGTTGGGTTAAATCGATGTTACTGGAAAATGTATCGAATAATTGAAGAGTGTATAGTTTGCCACAACCTGTACAGTCTATAAGCAAGCGCAGTTTTTTAGCCTGGTTGTGAGTATACCATCCTTTTACAGTTGCCGTCATGTCAAATTTTTGCCAACCCAATTGTGATGTATTGACTTCGAATGACCCACAGAATCGTGTTAACGAGTCGAAGACCTAAGAAAAACGAAGTTTGAAATGAAAATTTTTATTATAACGTCAAACATAAGTGTAAATGTACATTTTGTTACTTAAAATGCTTTTTGCATAAGTGTATCTATTGGAAGCTGAACGATACAGCTGTCTGCTCTTCTTTATTAATGTAAAATTGTAAACTTCAGAGGAATATTAGATGGTTTTCATTTGCCGAAAAATACGTTGTTTAATTTTAAATATAATCAGAAAATATGGATTATATATTATTATATAATAAATGATCCTGAACTTTGATTCTTTACAGCAAAATGTTTATTACAAGAGAAGACACGATTTACGTCGATAACAAAATAAACTTCATAATTATATTAAGGTAAAAAGGTCAAATATTTAGATAAATGCCATCTGACTTCGTTTTCGTAGTGGACTACTTCCAAGAATATTGGCAAGCTGTTTTTAAGTCAGAAATGAATACTAACTCTTCTTATATTTTTAAGAAATCTAATACAGCTGGCTGAGTACTATTAATGTAAAAACCTTTATATCTTTTCAAGCAGAGGGTAGCAAACCAAATATGTACGTTCTGACAATTTTGAAGCTAACATCAGTGCGTTTTTAAATTTCACCTTTCGTCATATATAGCATGAAGTGAAACGAGCTGTTATTTTAAATATATACTTATATATATATATCCACACATGTATATTGATAAATGAATTTACAATAGTATAAAAATAATGTGGTAAAACCACATTAGTTTTAGTTCAGTGCTGCTAACGTTTCGCGGCTAGGTTTTACACAAATCACATTGTCATATTTTTCGATATATTGCACAGTTTTTTGGATCACTTGCGACAGTTGTCGTGCTTGGTGATGATTTCGCTGGGTTGGACAGCTACTAATATGATTCAGCTGATTCTACCAACGGTGGTTTTATGCTTAATCTTAATATTAGTTTATGTAACAAGTCTGCGCAGTTTTTTCCGCGAGATGGTGTTAATCCCTATGTATAGGGCAGCACTCCCCTGATTGTTTCTAACGAATGGACGCGTAAAAGCCTAAATTTTTTGTGACGATAGTTTTCTAATTTTTTGCTAGTGTAAGAAGTTATATTGATTTGAAAATGAATAAAATATCTGAAGCAAAACGCTATGTGATGCTTTTTTACTATAAAAAAGGTAAAAACGCGGCAGAAAAAAAATTTTTGAAGTATACCGCAAGAACGCTGAAGTAAATGAAGTACCCAGGAGTGGTTCGCTCGATTTCATTACGGAAATTTCGATGTCAAAGATGCACCTCGCTCTGACCGAAACGTCGATGAAATTTTGCAACTGAGGGGAATTTCGCTGTGGTGGTCAACCGCAGACAGTTTGAAATCATTTGAAAAGAGCGGGCTACAAAAACAAGCTCAAAACATCGGAAAAACCGCAGAGTCTTTTTATATAACGCAATAGTTCACTTGATCAGCACAGTGGTTTTGTCCGTTTGTTATCATTACTCTTTATAATTCAACAGCACTTTCTTGGGAAAGTGTGAAGTGAAAGAAAAATATTTCCCGATAGTGTCTTTTTTTGACACAACTCATTACCCATTTGAAACTTTTAAAAACTCTTTTGGTAACATTTGCACGCTTCCGTAAATAAGTTTTATTCGGAAAAGATTATATATTAGCATTATTTATTGGTTACCTTTATGATATATGCTTTACATAAATTATTTTCCTTTGTAGCTTTATAGGAAAACTTATCCTGAATGCATTCGAATTGAATCATTTCAACTTAATATCTGCTTTTGATGGGAAGCCCAACACCCCGTAAAGCAGTTCTTAATGTACTTTCTCAAAAAAGTATTTCAAAGTGGTCTCTGTGCCTATTATCAGAGGTTTCCCTTTCGTTTTTATGTCCTCCACCACTTGTGATATAGGATATATTTGTAACACGCAGCAGGGCTTAAGATAAACCCAGCTTTTATTATACCGATCGATTCAGTATCATAATATGAATTGTTCTAAGCCTGTCTGTCCGTCTGAGAACTGTCCATGTAAATATCTGTTCAAGCTACAGGTCACAAATTTTGAGGTATTTCAATGAAATTTGGTATAGTGATATGTTTTGAGCCAAGAACGGACGGTATTGAAAATGGTTCGGATCGGTCACCTTTTTCGACCACCCCCAATCAACGCCCTACTCTGAAAAGACGTTATATGGGAAAAAATTGCAATTTTCAAAATTTCTCAGCAAAAGTAGCTAAGTAGTAGTATTTGGGCATTCCAAATTCGTGTGGAAACTTTGGACCGACAGGGGCAATTTTTGAACTCCCTCACATAGCGAAAACTGAAGTTCACCCGATAGAAAGGTATAATTTTCAATGCTTCAAGAAGAAAATTATATCATAAGAGTAATTTAACATAAAAAAATTAATTGTACCAAATTTGAACCTTCTCGGCCTACATTTTGGATTCTACCCTAATAAGGATTTTCACGAAAATTGACCCTTCGTAGAGCAGAAAAGTCTAAGTTTTAATATGTGATGATGAAAATTGGCCCATTATATTGTAGTAATTTCATACAAAAATGAACTCTGCAAAATTTGGACAATCTACGCCTATTTTTGAGTCCTGTCCTATGTAAGGATTAAACTTGTACAACATTAGGTTGCGTTTTGGGCACGCTTCCCCTTAAACACGCACTTAAAAAGTGTACCTTTATATAGAAATAAGATATAATTTTTGTGTTCTAGAATCAAAATAAAAATTGTGTTAGACAATGGGGTGTAGGGTATTTTAAGGCCGGCCTTGCCTGACTATAATGGTCTTGCTTGTTAAAATCTTACGTTTCACTGTAGGTGAGATTGTATACCAAAAGTTACTAAATTAATCCATAAGTTTAGCAAAAACCGCGCATTACAATTGTTTTTTTTATATCCTACACCAGTTGTGGTACAAGGTATATTACGTGTGCGCGGACGTATGTAACACCAAGAAGCGTCTAGGATAGACCCAAATCAGAATCGTTTTCAGAATCGATCAAACCTTGAAAATGTGTACACTGACGTGCTTTGACCCAAGGACAAACGCTATTGAAAGTGGCTCGGATTGAAAGACTTTTTAATCGACTAAAGAGTAATTTAAGGTAAGAATATCGTCAATGTAGACATACCAAAGTTCGAGGTCGTTTAGATCTTCGTGCGTTGAAATGTTTGTGCAGCATTACACAAACCAAATATTATTCTTGTAAATTTGAAAATTTCTATTGGTGTGGTAAGGGCTCTTTTGGGTATATCTGCTTTTTTCACAGGTATTGGAAATAAGCTCTCACCAAATCTATTCTAGAAAAATCTTGTTGCCATGTAAATTACCTGAAAAATCGTGCAAACGTGATACAGGGTATTTAATGTAGAACAAGGCTAAAGTATTTTCCCGTCTGCTCTTCGACGGACGACATGTACTTAATTGCATCCAATAATCAAATTTTCTTTGTACAGTTTTATGTTTTTCAGCAGGTAATACGCGCGGTTTATAATGAACAGGACGTGCCTTCGTTTCGATATGATAACTCACTGAATATTTAGACTAGGGTTGCGTAGTGTCTTTAAATTCCGATAATAGAAGATAAAATGACTTGAATTGTGAAGAACTGAGACACTTTTAACACAAGAAATATCGTTCTTGATGGACATGAAACAAGGTGTGCTTAATTTTAGTACGTTACCGATAGGGCGTTTTCTTTTGACGTCGACAGGCAATCCAAATCTTTCTAGAAATTCAGAATTGATAATTGGTTGTGGAACACGTGCAATTATAAAATTTCTATATAAGTCATTGTCTTAAATTATGGTTTAAATCAAAAACCTTTTCTCCGTAAGTGTTGGCAGTTGAATTATTTGCAGGTTGAAGTTGGAATTAGTTTAGAATGCTTTTGTTAGATAGATAGCGGAATTGCCGATACATCCACTCCTGTATTTATGAAGAATTTACCTTTAAAAAAATTACATCGCACAGAATGGCGACATATTTTAAATTTTGTTTTATCAGTTGCCTTGGACGAAGGATTTACTTGTCTTCCGTTTAATATCTGCACATTGCTCGAGACTTACTAGCCTTAATAGCAAACTTGAAATGATACCGACAAGATCGTTCGCATGACAAACAGGGGGGAGGTCTTCCAGATAGATGGTGTCTTCACAACAACACGTGAAATATTGGCTGAAATGTCATATTTCTGCAGTCGTAGGTGACTTATTTTCTCGGATTCTCGTATTTTTGATGATAATCAATAAGTACACTAATAAAGCACCCTAACAAAATGTTTCAAGAAAAAAGTTCAAGAAAAATATAGAAGCGTATTTAAGTTCAAGCAGAAAACGTGGTTGTTAATTTCTTCGTGAGTCACCGATGTGGGTTTTTTTAATCAAAAATGACCACTCATAATAATAAAATATTCACGGAATTTTTATTTTTAGTAAGAAATCCCCGTTTTCATTTAACAAATTTAATAACTAATTTCAGGTCTGCCAACATTCTGCAAGCTTACTAGCTTTTTTCCAATCTAAACAGGGTTAGTATCACTCTTAAAACTATTGTTAATCTCCACAATGCTTTTATCATTGTTTGATAAAATTCATTAAACTTTCTTAAACTCTTATAGAATGTGTTTTGTTGATCGGTGGTAATTCTATAATATGGCAACACAAAGTTTTCTCTATTTCTGGGTCTATAAATAGGTATATTTCTTATGAATTTGGTAATGTCGCTTGAATACTGTGGTAACAGTTTGTGTTTAGTTCAGTAAATAAATATCATACAACGATATTATAGCAATTACTTGATACTTACAAAATGTAACTCATTTAATAAGTCACGCATGGGTGTACGAAAATCTTTGATAGACGAATCTCTTTGCTCTGTTTTGTACCTTTTGAAGTATGATATGATAAAACTAATGTAAGCCAATATATAAAATGTGGTTTTATAATCTACTTCTATACTTTTAGTTTCGGCTATGTTTTTAAGAATTTACCGATCTTCTTTACACCAATTATTTTCAATATTGTTACGAAATTCGGTTTTCTCGATACGGTTCGTATCACTAGATCGTGGATGTTCTTTTTAAGAGAGCACACTTTTTAACTTAAAGATTTTTTTTATTTACAATCAATTTGTTCAAGGGTAGGACTATTTACAGTTTAACAACATTCTTAACATAAGTTTCCTTTTCAATTCAAATATTGTTTTCCGATTGTGCCTTCCGCAAATATTCTGTTCATGTACATTTTTACAAGCATATTACTATTGCCTAATTTCAGAGCTTCATTTTTAATCCGTTAATCCGCTGTTCCACTAATTTTGTTTGTTGGCCGTCGTCTGCATGACGCCCCATGAATTTGCGTTTGGTTTTTCCCTGTGTCGGAAATTTATTTTCTGGGAAAATCAATTAGTTGAAATAAACTGGATTTGGGATTTCCGTAATAATATGTATAATTACGGTGTTTTTCAAATTTTAGTACATCATCGAGTTGGACACCAAGATATTTTACAAAAATTTCTTTACTCATTATTTCCTGTTTTATTTCCAATTGTTGTTCTGTTTCTATAACGTTTGTAGATATTACTGCGTGTTTAGTTTTACCTATATCGATTTGTAATTTATTTTCACATAACAAATATAATTTAAGTCATTTTGCATCTTAGCATATGCTATATTGTGGCCACCTTCATTTAATGTTAACAAAAAAGTTTACAATAGCGTAAGCAAGATAATATCGTTTATATTGAACAAATATAGTATAGAAGATAATATTGCTTACTGTGATAGTCCAACATTTATATCAATGGAGTCGGAGTAACTAAATTTTATGAGCGTTCTCTGTTTTCTGCTTCTAAACCAAGCCAACTTACTATTTCTTATGTCGATTATACATTAACTGCTGTATTAACTTGTTTCTATCAATTATTTCAAAATCTCTTTTAAAATTAGGAACATTGCAGCCTTTTTTAATTTAGGTTGTTTTTCAAATACAACCAATGCAACATTGAAAGCCGTTTCACAGGAAGGGTTACATCTAAACCCAGAATGTTGAAGAACGATAATGTTTTCTTTTTCAAGATGTAAGGACAAAGGTCACGCAGCTTGTTTTGGTCCTACACGTAGTTTTTAGTTACTCTTATGGTTTTAAAATACGATAGGTATATTATTTATTTATGATTTTCCACTCACTTTCTTTTGTAGTAGGCAGTTTGTTATTCTCTTTTGAGTATTATAGGGATGTTATGTTAAGTACGTACTATATAAGTAAGAATGAAATGGAATGGAAATATCACATTCGAAATGACTTAGTTGACATACTTCGATCAACTAACCGATTGGCAACGCCAATTCGTGTTCGAACAAAAGTGTAGACAAGAAAAAGAGTACTTCCGACTTCCTTCTTCTTGACCGAACTGCAGTCGAGGTAAGAGATAGGCGCCGATAATAAAATCCGCACGACGTAGGTGCCGAATCCGAAGTATTTGGGATAGGGAATAGTGCGCGCCGCCGGTGGACAGCTGACGATAAAACAATATAGGTATTTTATGTTCGACCTTTAGTTGCGAGATTCGTAGTGGCATACCTTATTTTAATGAATGAGCTGCATTATAATGTCAATTAAATGTCAAAAAATTAAATTAAATAATGTCAATATTAAATTAAAAAAGAGAAACATATTCTACCTCACAAAGGTAATCCGCCAATTAACTTTTTACCGGCCTTTCCAAAAATTTTCCCTTGACGGATAATGCATTAATTGGGCGCATTACATCTGGCCCAAGTACGTTTTATATTTTTTTTATTAGTCTAATTGCTGACCCTTTCCACATCTCTAATACGACGCCTGTTTGCATACTTTTATTGATAATTTTTGTATAAAGGATGGTCCGTGTACTCTACGGAATGCTTTATTCCTTTGCGCCTTCTGATATAAGTTTGTTCACTTCTGTTTTATTTTTGAAATTGTGCACTAATTATGTCGGTTGAGCACAATAATTTAAACTTGACTTTACTATTTTATTAGAAGTTTGTCATGTTGGCTGTTATTAATTCTATAGATGTACTTGTATCCTTAATGCTCTGGACAACAAATTTATTTATTCTGCGATATTCTATCTTCATTGATGATTACTTTGTCAATGGTTTTTTTGCCTTTATATCTATTCATTATTTAATTCTGTAGATAGTCAATTTTTTTTCCTTTTTACGAAGCTATTTTATGTATTATGTCCTTTCGCTCAACATTTGTAAATTTCAATTATTCGTATTTTTTCTTTGTTGAAATATGTTCACTCAATGTGGCGAGCTCACGATCGTTCCGTTTATACATGTACTACTCTATTGTAACCGATTTGTTTGATGTTAATTGGTTCAATACTTCTTCCATAGCATTAGTCATGAAGTGAATTTTTTAATTAAGGATGTCTATTTTATTAATATTTATACACTAACAATATCTTACGTAATTTCTTTGGCACTTTAATGTTTGTTCGTTTATTTATTTCAAAACAATCGTTTCGTGGTCTAAAAACCTAAACTCATTAATAGACTTGCATTTAATTTCATTATTTTTCGTATATGCTCGAACAATTTTTGTTTCACTAGCATCCGTTACTGTTGTATTAAAGTCTACTATTTGACACGAAGGGACTACACGGTGGATGTCGTTTAATGTTGGGTTAATAGGTGTTAATACATCTACGTTCATATTGCAATCACCGATCACTAAATTGTTGTATGAGTTTTCAAACTTTCCGTGCAAGAGTTCCTTCAGGAGCTCGTCCACATCCACACATATTACACATCCACATAATATTCGGAAAGACTTAAGGCAGACCTATCTTTTATAAAATTATTTAAGATTGTCAGTCTAGCTATATTACGTTCAAGCTACAGGCGGCAATTTTTGAGATATTTTGATAAGACTTAGTACATTGACGTATTTTGGCCCAAGAGCGAACACTATTAGAAATGGGTCCAATATCGAACTTTGTCGACCACTTCCTATATAATGCCTCATTTTGGAAAGTTCTTAAATGAATGCCTCTAGGGTGGTGTAGGATATTTAATGGCGGGATGTGGCCTGTGTTTTTAGTTATTTTCTTTTCATTAGATATTCTAGTTCAGATTTAAAGCTTTGATGCATTTGTAATTCAAGTTTTTTGTATTTTTTCAAGTCATATTCTATGCTTGTTAAATTTTGTTTGTTTTTTTTTGAAGCTTTGTTTGTTTTATTACATAGGACATTGTTTGCTTTTTGTGAATTGGCTTTTATCCTGATTTAAACTAAATTTCTAGCAATTTAGATACTTACTCATGTGCGATAAATTGTATTCGTAAGAAATATGATTACCATAGAAACATTCTTCCTCGTTTTTGCACTTATTAGCTTTATGGTTAAACCCGTTGCATTTAATCCTTCTCATTGAGTTATATGGCGACTTTATTTGATACTCATGTGTCATTGTTTGTTTTTTTCTTTTTTCATTTCGTTTTTGCGTTCAATAACAATCACTTGATTAATTCTCGGTTGGACATTTGAAATTTTGATCTGCGTTCTGTCCTTTTTGGTTTTTGGGTCAGAAGCAATTTTATGGCGACGATTAAAATTCACTTATATAGTTTCCTAATATTTCGTGAATTTCTTTGATAGGAGGTCGATATTTTATGTATTAAATGCGGCGGTCACACATGAAATTTAACATATGATTTGAATTGAGCATGTGCAAAGCGTGATCTATACATTTCAGAGCATTTTGGGGCAGGATGATACACCCACCCATAAATTCCATCACATCTCATCTCCGTTTCTTTTACATTTGCTAGATTCAACCTCTTTTCTTGCAAAATAAACTTCAGAAGTTGAGATACAGTTAACAAAGAACGCTCTTTCTCACAAGTAGATAAACAGCTGTCGTTTTTTGTGTGAAACATTTTTGTGCCGGTGTGGGTTTAGCTACTTTTACAATCCATACTTTTGATCTTTTCTAGCAAATTTGTAATTACTTCTCCACAATTTGTTGTTTGAATTTCACTTTAATTTTTCTTTTAACTTTTGTGCTCTTAGGCTTTAATATAAAGTGTTCCTCGTAAGAAAAAACTCAATTCGCAGACCACTTATAACGCGTGTGTTTAGTACGAGACCATTCCTCTGTTGTGGATATATAGTTAATATAACTTTGTTGGCCATTAAAGGCGTCAGTAAAAATTTTTCTGTTGACTAGAGCTCGGAAAAAATTTGAGTGAAATTCATTTAAAGCTTGCGAAATAAGTCTTGGCATTCGAGTACAGGTTAAATCCAGAACAGAACGCATACATCTTTAAGCAAATGTCGTCGGGCCGTTAATGTACCAAATAGCCACCGGTAAGAACTCTTGCGCAGCACCAATGTGGACGGTTGACATTTCAATCGCCGCATATAGTCAAATTACCGTTTTGATTCATAATTTTACGTAAGTCCCTTTCAAATTTTCTCTTAAGCTCATCTGAATATGATTCATCACGAAAATAGGCACTCATGAGCACACTAGTTTTCATTAACATTGTGAATATCCAAACAGATGTTTTCAATTACATTAGTTTTAATTGATGGAAGTTCTTAAAACTTTAGGCTATTGTGGTTTAAAATTGCCTCTCCCCCACTTAACTGATTCTGTGATGCTTGATGAAGTTTAATTCGGATGTAATTCGACGACGTATTTTGACAAAGTTTCATAAAATCAACAAAGCTCAGCGGATTCATTGCGGACACAGTTCCAAAAAAAAAAAGAGTTTATTCGCTTATATAAACATTTAATAGCTTATTGCGTTATGCTAGTAAACTGTTCTTTTTTAGTTATATACATCTTAAGATTATTAACAGCATGAAAAACTAGTTGAGCAATTCCATTTTCTGCAAACATATCAACATTGTGTCTAAGTACTGAGGCCAAGGTCTATTTATGTTGATCATTTACAGCAGTATTAACACGAACCCGATTAGAGCTTTGTGTAAATGTAGCTTTATGGTATATCGAGTTATTATGATCCATCAACTTACAGAATCGACATCCTGCAACCTGACTCTTTGCGGCAGAATGTTTGTTGCATTATTTATCTCGTATTTGTAAACACAGAGCATGATTTAAGAAAAAAGAAAAATGACAGAATGACTTTCGTTCCATTTCGCACACTTCATGGTGTTAACAGTACAGCTTAATGTGGTAAAGCATTCGCCGTGTCTGACAGCTTCAACATTTTTCAAGTTTCACATGTGAACCTAGCGAATGACACTGTGATATAATGTCGGAATAGAGAGTTTAAGCGCACCGTACCGTTTCCAAAATAAACGGTGTAAACAGATTCATCCCAACAACCGTACTACTTAGTAACTTTTTTACGATCAATGCGTTTAAAATCAAGCGCAATGAGTTCGGATTTAACTTTATCAGTTCTAGTTTTTTCATTTGCCTTACGGTCTATCTTCAAAAAATTTACTCTTTCCTTCTAATGAGTGAAAAATTGGCCCTTTGACTCTAACAAAATGTTTATTATCTCATCATTTACCTCGAGAGAATTGCATAGAATTTTGAGAGCAATTGAAGATTTTTCACAAGAATCCTGATATAGAAATTTTACTAAATTGATAAACCCTTTTTGGGCAAACCAACCAACATTTTTTCGACACCATGATCGTAACTTTGCTATGGTGGCCAAGAGGTCTTTCTTCCATTGGATTTGTGGTTTTCAGAACTTTAGAAGACATAGTGAGTTCGGAAAACCTCATATTTTCTATAACTGTTGTCAATAGCAAATAGTTATACGTTATTTAGGTATTGATCCAATAAACGCGTTGACCATTCACTTAGACGAGCTGATCGTAACCGAGACTACTGATAATTAAAAAGCTCATCATTTACATACATATATATGATACATCATTTATTATAAAACACGCTTCGATTTAGCACAATATCAACTGAAATCGTAGGGTTTATTACCTACTAATTCAGATTAAAAACAGACCGAAACATTGTAGTCGTGCAGGGTCAACCTTCCAATACCCTGCGCCCCTTTGTCTAGCACAGTTCCTGATATATGTTTCTTATAAATTACCAAAAATTATACTTTACTTCCAAGTAAGACCATAGTTTTCATGGTGACTATTATATAGAGAAGTACGTAAACCGTGGGATGATCAAAATTAATCTTCTTATCAGAGACCTAATTATGGTTTAGCTTTTTTGTTCCTAAAGAACTAAAACGAAGAATTCGTTACCATACAAAAGCTTATTTTTCCTGAGTACGCTAACGTGGAACGACGCCCGAAAAATAGATATACGCGATCCATATCTGGTATAGTTGATTTTTATACTACTATAATAGAGTAATTTTCACTGTGAAGTATCACAAATTAGACCATTTTACTATATAAAAATTCATTTTTCACAAGAATGGTTATATGGAATTTTCACATTAATTTAGAATGCTGACCTAATAGTGACCAGAGATTTTTGTCGACAAATTTCAAAAATTGCAATTTTTTTATAAGATGACGGTTTCAAAGTAAGGCGTTAATGGGGCTAAAACTGGTCAGCGTACCAGATTTCGTCAAAATATCTTAAAAATAAGAGAGAGGCAAATGACAAGAGCGCTTCAGAAATTTTTCAAAATAAAATGAAGTAGATACCCCAGGGCCTTTAGGTCTTTCGTCATCAATAAGTGTAATATTGATGTTAACTAACACCCATTTCATTGCTTTCTCTTTCACTCTCATTATTTATGTGGTCAAAAATCTGTTAACTGGTTCTGAATATGATTTCTTGGAGTTCTTGTTATTATTTTTATTAAATTATTTGGAGTGGTTTTTACGTTTTTCGTGACATTATTTGGGAAAGAAAAACTTACAAATTAATCGGAAGTGCTTGAAAAAGGAAACGGGTTTTTTCTGTAATATAAAGTAGTTCTCTAATATAAAGTCATTGCTTACATGACACACTTGTTTTTAGGGCTTGTACTTCACATTCATATTGTACGTAATGATGTTCATCAAAAGTCCAAGTTTATCCCTGCATTACAGATATCGAAAATCCCAAAACGTCAACGCACGAATGAAATTAAAACATGTTACGTCGCCCTAAAAAGATTCTTTGAGCGTGTAGCCAGACACAACAAAATACACAGATGTTCCAACGTTTTTTTCAAAATTGAAGTTAGGAGATTTCTAGGCATTGTCTGTGTATCTGTTATCAGCAGCGGTAGTAACGCTGTCAATTAGCAGCTAGTTGAAAGCTTGCTCTTTCATTCTCATTTTTCTTATGCGTAAAGATTTTTTCATCGTTTCTTGATATGATGTCACATTCTTTCAAAAGTTTGCAAGAAAGCAGTACAACCAGTTACATAATTTGTTTTCTCTCCATTGTTTATTTTAAAGAAATGAAGAATTTTAAATTTTATGTTCGCGAAATGCTTCTGACAAATTTTAATGAAAATTTTCATATCAAAAATTATAAAAAAACTTTTTGTTATCGAAAAGAATAATGTTGTAGGAAAATAATTGACCTTTATCTTATTTACCTATTATTTATATAATTATTAATCTTCTTTGACGTAGTATATTCAGTTTTGCATAGCATACGCCGTCTGTTTATATTGTAGTGCAGAATTATACTCCACAATTATTTTAATTTAAATATTGTATCGTACTCAAAATAATTATAACGTAATTACAAAATGCTCTTTTTATGTTTCCTTGTTTTATTTCTTGACAAGATTCGAATCACTGGATCCTGGAACAGCGTAGATTTTATTTATAAATTTTAGAAGTAATATTTACAAATTATTTACAGAAATTTATATTTAACACTAAACCTACCGACATTTCATGTATACCTATTTCTACCATGAGCGGTCAAATGACCGCATATGTAAAAACATATGTATCTTAGTAAAGTAGATAGTAAATAAAATATTTTTCTGAT
>KK499967.1:30005-41412 GCA_000688715.1 Glossina pallidipes
GTTTTCGGAAAGTAAACAATAAAAAAAGTTGTAAATAGTAAAAAATAGTTTGTATGCATATTTTAGGAAAACTCAATAAGTTACATGATGATACAGTAACGTTGTATGCGAAAAATTTTAAACGAAATTTTAAAAACGGTCATTTGACCGCGCACGGTAGGTTTAGTGTTAAAATGCTTCTAGTTTCTTTCACTTGGATGTTACGATTCAACTCTTCAACATTTGACTTAATTCAATATGCATTACGCAAATGTTTTGTTTATATATTCTTTTACTAGCAAGCTACCATTACTTGAATTCATCACGCAATTTTCGTGTTAATCCGTTTTTCCACCTAATTTCTGCTAATTATGGTTAATCTTTTCGCCAGCCGCCGGCTGCATGGAGCAGCTAAAAGCATCATGATTATGTTTTTCACTTTTCCTTTTTTCGGGCTTTTGTTTCTGAGAAAATTGAGTAGTTTTAATGAAATCTCAAACCATAACATTGTAACAATACAATTAAGTAAATGAACATACCCATAAAATGTTAAAAACTGGTCCTTAATTCCAACTGTCTCTTGAACTGTCTCTTTTTCGACTAGTATGTTCTACATTTACATGTTGACAGGCCAAGGATTTCGAGTTTCGTGCAATAATGCTCTTAACGTAAAGTCCAGTAAATGGGATTCATGCAGGGTGTAGTCATCGTCCGTAGTAAACCGATCGTTCCTTTTATCCAGAATATTATCAAAAATAGTTTTCTAATACCTAACTTATGTTTGTTTTCAAAATATTCTGCTACGTACATTTTATACTGCTGCCGGTATGTTTCATAAAATTCATCTTTGGGATTTTGTAGATATGGCGTGTCTATGCTGCAATTTTTTTTTGTATGAAAATTTCGGACAGACAACCTATAAAATGTCGTTTTGTCATGAAGTAAAACATATCTCACAAAATGTATTTTTTCGAAAAATCTGCATATATGGTATATCCTCAAATGTACCTCTATGTCTGTTCTTCTCTTGCTTCGATATAGACATTGCCGATGTGTTTGCTTCATCATCACAATCAAAACTGAGATCGTTTGCACTACATAAGTATCGTCATAAGCATTCTGACTAATTAATTAGTAACCTCTTTCCAATGGGTACTTGTCCATAAGCCTTTCTTTATCCTGTTATATCTTTTTGTCAGTTCGCAGCCATATCTAAAAACATATCATCGTCCTATTCCCAGTTCAAATCCGCGCTGCCAAAGTGTAAACGAAGAATCTTGATGGACAACAAACGTGCCATGAGTTACCTTATTTCGTACACGGATGGACGTTATTTCCCAGTAAAGGTCTAAATTTTCCAAAAAAAATGCCAAACTATTCTGATTTAACAAAATCTTTCTATATACCCTAAAAATATGGTCTACAAGATTTATCATGGATGCTATTGTTATCATTCCGCTTTTATCTTTAACAATAAGGCCTCTCAAATACTCCTGTGATTCCAATAATCTTGCCGTCTATTGTTTGGCAAGAAAACTCCTGAGAAACTATGTTGTTTAATTTTAAAACATTTAATTCGTTAAATATGTTATTTATCTTTTGGACAAATTTTTTAGCAAAACTTTTGAAATACACCGATGATAATACAAAATGTACGGAGCAGAATATTACGAAAATAAACTTAAATTACGTATTAGAACACTGGGTATCATTTGGAAAGATTACAGGAAAAACCACAGAGAACTTTACTAGGCAAGACGACTGCACCGTGCTTAAACGCCGTTTACTGGACTTTATGTTAAGAGTTATTGTACAAAAATTCGGAATTCTTGGCTAAAGAAAAAGTTCAAACTGCATAAGCTATAATTAAGGAATACTTTTTAATATTTTATTCATTTAATTACTTGGTTAATTGTGAAATGTAAGCAATACAATAAGAATATAGTATGAATAGACGCCGCGTAGAATAAGTCATGTGTGCTATGGAAAATTGGATAAAATATATCAAATATACGTGTATAAACAAATAAAATTAAGAAATGTAGATGTAAAAGTAAATCAATTAAATTAATATAAAACAATAAAATTAAAACAAACTAAAACATTTTTTCAATAACAACAAATATCTTCATTCAAAATGTTATGCAAGTTTTTTTTTAAATATGTCAAAATGCTTGGGGAACAAAAAATTTGAAATTCTTCAATTCTTCAAAACAAACGATGAAAAGAAAACAAATCATATTTGCTACATAAATACCTACTGTTTGCTATTTACGCGTACATGCACGCTTGTATGCACACCGTAACCTATGTTCACTTAATAAATCAGAACTGGTTGTGCTTCTACTTTGCAAACGTTTGAAAGAATGCGACGTCACCTTAAGAAACTATTAACAGCATCTTTACGCACACGAAAAATTAGAATGAAAGGGCAAGCTGCCAAATAGCTGTTAATTAACAGCGTTACTACCGCTACTGATTAGATAAACAAATAATGCCTAAAAATCTCTAATCTGAATATTGAAGAAAAAGTTGGAACATCTATGTATTTCGTTGTCTCTAGCAAAGTATGAAAATAAAATAGTTATTATGTCTATATATTGCATATTTAATTCCTCTAAATAACTCGTCATGAGTAACAAAAGTAGGATGTAAACAAATAACATCATCTCTTGCTTACCTAGCTTAAAATACTTAGGATAAACCCATCTTTTATTATACCAATCGATTCAGAAAATTGCTCTGATCTGTCAGAATTACATTCACTCAGAATATTTAGGGATTAACGGTTACACATTGTAATATATTTATTTCGTTACCGATCTGTGGCTTCTATATATATGCATGTTGATATATTTCAACTATAAGTAGCGTATATATTATAATACATGCATAGGCAAATCCGTAACCATCTTGTATTTTATATTAATTGTTGCCATATGCGAAATCATACACATAAACGTTTACTTGTTTATTAACAGTTACGTCAATATGCTAAGGATTGCACTTGAATTTTTTTGGCTTAACTGGCACACATTGTAATATATTTTTTACTTTTGTTACATGCATAGGTATATAAATTACGATCTATATATTTTGTTATGAATCCTTGTTTCTGAAGTATTACTTGGTAACATATTGAATTGTACCTGCTAAGTAAGGACGGCACGTCGTATTACTATTTATATATTTATTTTTGTTGGCTACCTATAACTTCCATATATGACTGATGATACATTTTATTATAAGCAATAAACATATACTAGTACATATGTAGGATAGTATTAATATATATCCCAATACCTACATAAGATAGCATTAATAACACATACTTCCTATAACGTGTGCCAACCCGCAACAAGCAGAGCAACTGTAAGACGGGACAGCGACAAAACACGCTTGGACTATCGTTTCTTTTAGAGCAGCCAAAGAGGTAAGTGATATCTGACAAAATAGTTATTTGTTTTCCGACTTTGCTGCTAGGGATAAATCTTGTTTTTAGTTAGGGATAGAGGATGGTAGGCTCAGCATAGTCGCTTTTCCTGAACACCATATAGAAATACTTGACTTACAGACAGGGGTATGAGCATAGTCGCTTTCCCTGAACATCATATAGGAATACTTGGCTTACAAATAGGGGATGACAGGCTCAGCTCAGTCGTTATCCCCAAACAACGGATAGGACCAGTTTCTCCGCTGACTTTTTGAACGGTTAGGGACAATAAAAGCAACTAGGGCACAAGTAGAAACGGACGAGTGACCCTATTGGCTGTAACATTTCCCGTGTATTTTGCACGCCTTTGGAACTTTCGGAACGCGGGCAACACTATCTGATAAGGAAACTACGCGTAACAATCGTACCGCGAGTCACCACGCTAGTTTTCTTCGAAGCACGAAATCATAATTATCTATCAAAAATCTTTCTTTTTCTTCAAAATCATAACCCTTAATACATGTATGTTTAATCGCTTATTGCGTTGAGGAAAACCGTAAATCGACGCTTGTATCCAATTTGTATTAAAAATATATAGAAATTATATTTACTTTTTCATACCTTGAACTTTTAAAACTATTCTTGTTATTTTTATTAACATATCAAGAAGGACTCTGATGTGCTATTTCTTTTGCAAACATATTTTTAATCATGAAATTTTCATTAGAGTATTTCTTGACATAAAAATATTGCAATTCATTTCTGGTATTCCTGCTACCGATTAAATATTTAGTATTTATTTATTTCTTTTGGAACTGCAAACTATTCCCCTATTTGAAAAATATATTCTTTGGTTTCAGTTGAATTTTATCTGCATATTTGATAAAGTAATACTTGAATTCTCCGGCGTGAACGACACAAAATTGTAAATAAGTACATGGCTAAGTTTCGGGAGGCTGATGTACATGTATATGAGATTGCATTCCATACTCATAAATTTTTGTAAAACTTTTATGGTAATATAATTATAAAATCCGAAATTCTACAATACAATTCTGTAATCAGGAATGTTTAAATACACCTCGCCAGTTATTCAGATTAAGAAGTTGTACACGCCAAGAACAACCACATAACACTATAAAGTTTTAGCAGATTTAAAAAAACTATTGTTGGAGAGTTGTAATAAGCAATATAACAAGAAACACAAAAGTCGCAAAGGGAGGCACATAATTCTCCCTTACGACGAATGAGAACGCCAGAATACACCTGAAAGTTTATGTTCACATTATTATTCCACTGAAACAAACACTACTTAAGAAATTGAGAAGTACACCGCACTCTATTATGAGTGTGCCAATGTACAACAGTTGATTAAAGCGGTTTTAAGGTTTTTGGAATATATATATAAATGATCTTCAATGCTTCAGTTATTCGCTTTGAAATAGATTCGTTTCTTTCTTCTTCTTGTTAATACAAAGGTCGTATTATAACCACCGACGATTTCTTAGGATAATCCTTTTTTAATTTATAGTTTCGTAATTCATAATGTCTTATGTTTGTTATGTTTTTTAGAGATATGCATGCTTGTTGCTAAAAGTACGCATAAAAATTAAAATAATAAAGAAAATTATGTATGTTTAAGTACCATTTTTAATAAATCCATCGTTATTTTAAGTTACTTCTCAATTTATCAGTACAATGGTGTACAATCAGCGCAATGATATAAGTGATTTCAGCTTAATTTTTGTTAAATAACTTTCAAATTGTTTTACACCCCTTTAAAATTGTTGTATGCTTAATAATTTAGAAACAGATTCTCACGTCAAACATAGCTAAAATTTTTCTATGAAGTTTTTTCTTTCTTTTTTTTCCTCTTTTCAATCACCCATGCTTGCCAATTATTTTATTCGTCGCCATTTTTTTGTCATCGAAATTAGCATCCCTGCATTCTACAGGGTTGTATTTATAACTAATATGACAACATAAAATCAAATGATATAAAACTTGTGCCGTGCGCGAGGGTGCACGAGAGCATCAACAACTGGAGACAAATGTTCAGAGAAGGCGATACCTAACCTGAAACATGTATTATGGCTAACTATGTGAAGCAGTACCTTCAGGGAAGTTGCTCCTTTTTACTGAATATTTATCTAAAACAGATATTGCTAGAAGATAATTTATGGCGTTGAATTAATCAAGCACGCAGGTCTTTAGCTTGGAATATGTCTAATCTTTTACCTTTAAGATCTGTAGCCTGTAAAGCTTGACCCATGCCTAGCTATGACTATAGCCTTTTCGAATTGATTGGCTAACTTACTAATATATATAATATGCTTTGTCCAACGCGATAAGTTACTGGTAGATTAACCTCTTCTGCTAACAGTCACAATAGCGCTGGCTACCAGACAGCGAATAAGATAGTGTACAAAAATGGACAACAATGAGCTCTTATTTCGCTTCAACCAGATGCGAAGTCATTACAAAAGGATATAGATTCCAAATGCAACAACTATTTATAAAGGACAAAGGCAAAAAGTTACTGACTGAAACAGAAACTATGGAAATAAAAAAAGAGGTGTCAGAAACCATAAAGGTGGGCCAAAGCGGCATAAAGCCTACTATGTTAGACACCAGCATTCAATTGGTGAACGAACGAGAGCCAGCTAGAAGCAATGTAGGCATGGAAAACTATGAGGCGTTCAAAAACCGCACACCCGGTACCCACAACGAAACCCAAAAGATAAAAGTTGGGTTTGAAACAGTGACGATAGAATTTGAAAATGTTGACCCTGAAATGAAGCTAACAATACCTAGATTGTATCCTTCTCAAAACGTAAGCAGTATATTAACCATAATGAACACATGTATACTCAATCGTATAACCCACATGACCGCCCTGAATGAAGTAAGCTGTGTGGTATACGCTGCTGCAATCACAACAGCACACATGCCGAGCTTTAAGATACGTACAAGGGACCAGATAGGGAGAAACAATAAAAACAGCTGGAAACCACCCAGGGAAAAGCGGCTGCAAGATAAAGTAAATCAGTTACGTATTTAACTAGGAAGACTCACAGCTTACGCAAAAGGGGAACGATAAAAAAAATCTCCTTAATATAACAAAAATGCTTAGAGTGCACACAACCAACCAAATTACCGAATATGAAGTGCTTTTTGAGAAAGACGAAAAACGCCAAAAGCTTGTGGCGTATGCAAAAAGGCTAAGAACATATAGGGGATGTGTTGAAAAAAAGCAACAAATTAATAAGTTTAAAAGAAATGAAAAAGCTTTCTACAGGCGCGACCTTTGATGCAGGCGCGACCATAACAGGTTTGGCAGCGGTAGCAGTCACCGACTTTGTTACATTGGCAATTGAGGCTTTTGTTATTGTAACACTTTGAGCCGGAATTGAAGCAATTGCATTAATGTTATATGCTGAAGCGGCTAGAGATCTTATAACTGAAGTTTTTGAAGGTCTTGGAGCGAACAAATTAATGTAATGTGTATGATCATCTACGACCTTTTTTTAGCAATGATATAATTTACTAACCACACAAATACTTTGAGTCTAAATATCGAGAATATAAAATAGTCAGAGCCAGTACAAAGCAATATTGGGAGAAATTGTGGAGCACCCCAGGCAGCTATTATAAACAATTAATATGAGTCGAAGTGGAGCCAAAAGACACTCAAGCTACACCAGAAATGGCGTTTAAATCAATCACAAAAACGCAGCTCGAAGAAGCTGTATCAACACTCAAAATTGGATAGCAACCGATCCGAACAAAATACCTAACACACATCACAGAGGGCATCTTCGGAATTATCTGTACGAAACATTCATTTATTACCAAAAAAAAGCAAAGGTCGAATGACACATCAGATTATTGGCCAATTCGGCTTGTCAGTATTGTACAAATTGCTTACAAAAATAATTACGAATAATTTGTTTGCTCACCGCATGAGAAACAACATAATAATAAGTGAAAAGAAAAGATGCAGGAAAGAAGCCCAAGGATGCAAAGCGTAAATTACAACTGACGCAATCATAATTGGCCAAGCTATAATACAAGCAAAGAAATCACTACAAAAAAGTATTTGACTCAACGCCGCATGACTATTTGCTTGAGGTCTTGCAAATTACACAAAGTCAATCATAATCATTGAGTTTTTAGAACATGCTATGAGTCGGTGGAACATCAAGCTGTGTGCTGGTAAGGAAACAAGTGACCGAATTCTAATCCGGTAAGGGAAATTTCAGGACGATGCATTGAGTACGCTGTGATTCTGCTTGGGATTAAACCTCCTCAGTAGACAGCTCAATGAAATAAAGAACGACTAAATATCGACTAAAGAGTAGGGACACCAACATTTGCCTCAACCACCTAATGAACATGGAGAATATAAAGCTATTCCCTCAACAAAACTAAACTGCACAGAGTATTAAGAATGATCCAACATTTCAACGAAGTAATTCGAATTGAATTAGGATGGGAAAAGCTATCCGGTCCGGAATAATTTGTGAAAATGAAGGCTCACTTTCCTTCGACACTGATAATAAAATGGAAAGTTTGAGAAAAGAACAAAACTTACACATATCTGGGGTTTCTTCATCTGAAAGCTATACTGGTGCATATAATATAAAGGTAAAAACTAGATCCGTACTTGAAAAAAGGTTAGTTACGACACCCAAAACCAAGTTCAACTCAAAATATACATGTAAAAGGATCAATACCTATACCAGTATACACCTACTCTTTCGGAGTAGTGAAATGGAGCAGCGCGGACCTAGATTAGGCGAACAGGGCAATAAGAACAACCATGTAGAAGTCCCTACCGACCGTACATCGTGCACAGGTCCAACATTTAAGAGCATACTTTAGGTCGCAAAGAAATGTTGGTAAAAATAGACAGAAATTACACGCCACTAAATTTCAAGACATACTAACCCACCAGCAGATGCTATGTAATTGGACCCAAAAATAATTACACGGAATCGGTGCGAATGAGGTGGGGAAAAATAAAATAGATCTGCAGAGTACATACCAATAATTTATCAGAGGGGAGCTGCTTTTTGGAATGGAAGGACTTATTGTAGCTATACAAGATAAAGTAATATCCACACGGTGTTACCAAACGCCGATAATGCAGGAAGCAATAGGAACAGACTAATGCCGGAAATGTAGAAGTAGTATAGAAACAATAGATCATATTATTGCCGGGTGCATAACACTTGCTAGCACGGCATACTTGAAGAGACACAACGCGGTATGTAAAATAGTACATCAAACATTGGCCAAGAAATACAGTGCACAAATACCAAAAGTCCCATATTACAAAAATCAGCCAACGTCGGTAATAGAGAACAAGAATGCCGCGATGTATTGGGACAGACAAACCATAGCCGACAGTCCAGCCAACGCCAATAAATCGGACATAGTTGTACTAAATTGCCAGAACAAGCCCATCGACATTATAAATGTTATAATCTGCAACACCATTAAATACAGGTGATAGGGTGAAATCTGAAACAGCTGAGTCCATACCCACCTGGGGATGGATGAATTCTAAGCCGTGAGCTGAGGTATGTGGAAACAACAATAATAAAAATAATAGTATAATGGTAATAATAATAATAATAACCATAAAAATAATATAAATAACAATTATAATAATAATATTAATAATCATAATAAAAATAATAACAATAATAATGATAATATGATGATGTAATAATAATAATAGTAATATTATTAATAATAATTGTAATTGTAATTATTACTGTTATTATTATGATTATTATCGTCATTATTATTATAATTATTATTATATTTAATATTATTACGACAACGAGAACCATAAACTTACCCCTGTGTCAAATTTATATTTACCATATTTAAAATTTGTCCTTTCATTTTCACACAATAATCTATTCCAATTATTGTTGGTAATTGTGTTAACATCCCACTGTTATCATTATTATTATTGCTATTATTATTATTATTATTATGACTCTTTTTATTATTATTATTATTAATTTTATTATTTTTAAACTCCTTGACTATATAAATCTTAAAATAGGAGTTTGTATAGATTTCGGCCGCTTTAAAATGTGTATTTTATTAAACAAGAGTTGCATTCTGACACATTGCATTTCTCACAATAATTCAAGTTATTATTTGATATTTGTGTGGGAAATTACCTTGTGTGTAGTGTTCCGTTCGAGCAATTGAAATAGCCATATTTTCAGTCTTTTATGTTTATTCCCTGTGCGTTTCCCCCGCTTAATTGGGGGCATTACTCTGTCTATCCGAATATGAATTTCAGCATTGCGAACAAACAGCTTTTGGCCCAACATTTCACTATTCTGGCTTGAAAACTCGACAAGACGGTGCTGCTTATACATGCTTCCTGCAAAAAATGGTTAATAATTGTTTTTAAATGAATTCGTTGCTATATATAATTGTATGTTATTAATTAGCGATTGAATCTCAGTGCTTTTACTTACGCACTTCAGTCCATTTTATGCTGAACTAAATACGCATGAGTATCTGAGAAATTTTAAAACTATGAAAATTTGTTACTTAATAACTATGAACATAATAAAAATTAATAAATTAAGAAGCAAAACCCTTATAGTCGGGCGAAATTGAGCGCTAAATATCTTACACCAGATAGCCTAATAATAGCGTTGATTTATTTCCGTGATAAAATACCACTAATTATACCTTGCGTCCATGTAAGAGAATACTTTTCTTAGGGGCTCATATGTGTGGTTAGTCCATACACGTGAACTGACATGGTTTAAGTTTAGCAGATTTATTTTTTTTTTGTTAAAGCCTATATTTCAACCTTGAAGCAAAAACGCGTGTGCTCTTTTTAGCTTATTATTACTTGCTTCGCTTTATTTCTACTCTTATTTTTATATAAATATCAAAGCGTTTCGTTAGTATACACATAACAAGAACATAAGAAATAATAATTCAACTTATAACAGAATCTTACACCACTTCGCCTTTTTAGTGACCATCACAGTTATCACTTATTGTTTTTTTCTTCTAATGCCTACTAAAATTAGGTATCGCAAGACTTCACGTTCCTACCTGTCACTGGAGCGAATGGCGTTTTCAAATTGATCTTCATCACATTGTGTGCTTTCGAATTGATCTTCTTCGTAATTTTGTTTATTTTTTTCTTCATTTTCAATTATAAGTTTAAGTTGATTAGACGTCGTTTTATGGAACCTTGTGATACTTACACTTGATAAATGACTCGACTAACTTCACGTGCTATTTTCTAGGTATCCATTTTCTTCGTTTTCCCATAATTTTGAGCATGCGCAGAACCGTTGCCTTTGAAATTACGTATATAATCTTTTTAAACGAGCTGAGTTTGGTTCGATTTTACAAGTATTTAAGACCATAATATTGTAACAACTCGCCCATGAAGTGAAGATCTACATTCAGCACTAGCATGAAACGATAAATAGAAAGGTATTTGCGTATAGCACCTTTTATTGAAAGTTCATCAACGATATTTTTTCGAACATGAGATTTAAATGATCTTACGAAATGTTCGTTTGATGGAGAATGAAAAGGTCAGTTGTAGGCTGCTGGATACCCAATTTGTTGGAAAAGTTGCTAAAAGGGTCCGCGGTTAACACTAAACCTACCATGCGCGGTCAAGTGACGGTTTTTAAAATTTCGTTTAATATTTTTCGCATACAACGTTACTGTATCATCATGCAGCTTATTTAGTTTTCCTAAAATATGCATACAAACTATTTTTCACTATTTACAACTTTTTTTATTGTTTACTTTCCGAAAACAAACTATACCATGGCTAGTCTACCACGAGCGGTCATTTGACCGCTTGAAAATTTTATGTTATTTACGACTATCTTCTTCAATAATCGCATTCTTAAAATTGTTTTACGAGTCTAGAATGTAATTGTAGACTCGTTTCTTTGATTATTGATCATAAAATGATTGAAC
>KK499967.1:42732-159908 GCA_000688715.1 Glossina pallidipes
CTTTGCTAAGATACATATGTTTTTACATATGCGGTCATTTGACCGCTCATGGTAGAAATAGGTATACATGGAATGTCGGTAGGTTTAGTGTTAATTAAGAACCAATTCTCGGCATAAAAAAAAATTATAAACATAAAAAATAAAATATTAATAGTGTTAACTCTTGCTGTACTATGCATGGTATACACATGTGGTAATTGAGAATAAGCATTTACACAAATGGTCCACATTGGATTAAAAGTTGGACCGGCGACGTCTACAAGAATACATTTCCAGCCGAGTATTGGTTTCTATTGAATTTGAGATTAACTCAACAGAGGCTTAGTCTCTCAAGACTGCACTTCCAAATAAGTTTTTTAGGCGGTTAAATACCCTGTGCCTGTCAAGAACCACAAAAACGATTTCATAAAATGTTGCTGCATTTTTATTTTCTTTGTAAAATTTGTAGAAAACTGATATAAGTGGAGATTCTATTGCAAAACAATTCTCCGCAGGTAGCCTCTGTCGGCTGGCATTGTAATACGAAAAAATTAAAATTTAATTTTTTATTTCAATCTACCAATAAACGACACAGCATTCTGCAGATTATATTTTTTTACTCAATTACTTTTACCGATTTATCGCTTTCATCAACTTCTACCCATCGCCAATAATGTTGTATCTTACCCTCGAAGTAAAAACATGTGTCTTATTTCTTTAGCTTATAACCATACCCCATACTTTACTTTGTTTCTACTCATACTTCTATATCAATATCACAAGGAGTCAATGATATGCATATAATAAAAACATAAAAAATAATAATTTAATGTATAACACGGTGAATATATTGAACAAAGACTTCATTATTCACCACCTATTTTCGTCATAAAACACTACAAATTGAACTTTGTCTCGTTTGCTTTTCAGGAGAACCCTTCTGTAATCCGAAAAGTAGTTCTACTGCAGTCAATTTTTATGCCAAATTAGTCGTATAAACTTATTTTCGCAACCCCAAAAAGTATTCGACGTAAAAGGGGTCTAATGCGAACCATCTTTAACAGGGTTCCCGCTTTAGCCGAAGAACATCAGTGTACCAAATTTCGTTAGAACATCTAAATTTTTTAACATTTTTAGAGATCACGAAAGAACAAATTACGAAAAGTTCAAAATTTAAGCCCCCATATATAAAATATTTGTAAATACAATTTAAAATATTTGTGCGAACAAAACATTATATTCTACCGCTCTATTCACAAAGTGTTAATTAATGTATTGCACATCTGTTTCAAATTTTTGGTAAATATTAAATATTCAACTGCTAGAAAAGCAACAATTACCCTAAAAAATCTCAAAGTGAAATTAGAGATCATAGAAAAGAAAAGGCCATAGGTGAAAAAGTTGAATGGGAAGATAACAAATGAACGATACTCATTAGATACATTTCAAAGCTAGAAGTATTGAGAAATGTTGACAATTATGTGGATTTAAAATATAGCTTTGGCATATGCTGGCTAAACGAACGAAAGTCTTCAAAAATTTAGCAAACATTACATAATTACTTTTAATGCCAAGAAATAATTACCGTCTCAAAACTTTTTTAATCACTTTTGTTTTAAACTTTTTTCCAATTCTTGTATATATTTTCTTTATACGGCGTTGTACTACACTATTATAAAAAATACTCAAGAGTCATGTCATGTCGGTTTTAACATTGTTTGGCTGAGCCATAGGATTGTTGCGGTATCGTGTGGTTAGAACATGGCTCTTAGCGAGAAAAAATTAGATGATATTTGTTGCATTTAAAAGAATTATTTCAAGAAAACCGCAAACAATTCTAATCATCTGTCCCGAAGCATAAAAGCAAAGCGAGTCGACTGCATAAAGGAAAACAAATCAAAAACATTTAAAAAGGTTATAGTTGGGCAAGGCCGATGATCAAGCAGCATGCACCACTTCGGCCAATAAAATTCTTCATTTATGATTATGATTCCTCGTTTCCATGTACAGACATGCTTTTCATGGGGATTCTTTTACCTGCGTTGTTCATATTTGTTACGGTAACCTTTTATTTTAGATTAAAAATTCGACGCCTTTGCATTACGAAACCGTCCTGTCAGTAAAAAAATTTACATGTGAGTTCAAAAAATTAGCTTATTTGATCGAAATTTCAAGTCAATTTGTACGCCGAAGTGCTAATGCTCAATGGAATGGTTCGTCGTTGGGTCAAAACAAACCAGTATACAAAATTTCGTGAAAATATCTGAAAAATACATGAACAGACATCAGATGGACAGGCAAATTTAAGTCGATTCAGAAAATGATTCTGATTCGATCAATATAATGCAGGGCGAGCCCCTTTTCTATGGGCTATGCAAATCCACCATATCAGAAGAGGTATAAGAAATAATTCACCTTGGCTAAGGTGAATTATATACGAGTCTTGTAAAGTAGCACAATTTTGAAGACGCCGCTACGACGTTTCAATTTTTTGCCTAAAAATATGAAATGTGCCTAATTGAAAAGGCTATTTAAAAAACAAAAAATATGGCGAAAGTGCTCAATCGACGTTTGCATTAACCACGGAGTTCTAAAACATTTAGCATCAAATGTGACAGCCTTACGATAGCGGCGATAAAAGAACTTTAACGCATTTGCTCATTTGACAGCAAAACATTCATTATCATAATTTACGCAACGAGAGCGTCAATAACCATTCAGCATTACTGGGCAATGTCTTTAATTGTGGGCCTACTAGCACCGCTGATATGTAAGTGAATCTATAGATGTTTCCAGTGCTGACACATAGTGTGTTTTAATGAGGACATAAATGGAAATTCGGTTAGAATGGTTTCGTTGAGGCAAGAAGGCGTGAAGGTCGGAAAACTAGATCTATGAGCACGACGAAAGGACGAACGATAGGATTAGAGGAAGGACACAATTAGATGATGATACAGAGGACAACATACATCCGGACAAAAATTGACAAGCACGTGATAAGCAACAGAACATATATTTATCAATCCTTTCCTTCCTCTTTTTCCTTTAATTTTACGACGACAGCTGATGAAGCCCGGGATGAACTTTAACAACTCCGAACCTTTGACATGATATGTTTAAGGAAAAACCAAAAGTTATTGTTCTATATTATGCTTCTTCGAATAAATAAGTGTATCTACGGATCACAACATAATGATCAACAATTTTTATACCCATCACGGAAGGATGAGTGGGGTATATTCATTTTGTCGAAACGTTTGCAAAGCCTAGAAGGAAGCTTCAGAGACCTCACAAATTGCATACATTCTTGATCACCATCAAACTCTGAATCGATTTAAGCATGTCAGTCTACTCGTCTGTATTTAGTGTCTGTTGTGGACCATCCCCTGGCCCCGAAAATGAAGTTATCGATTTCAAATTTGGCAGAGACATTGGAAGTTCTTGCACGCTGATTAGTATTGAAAATGGGTCAAACCGGTCGAAGGACACGCTTAGAGTATCACACAAAATGGGAACATCTCTGTTTTTCAAAATAAATAAAAAATTGATTTTTTGCTCATTACTCATAAACTACAGCAGAGAAAAAATTTGAAAGTATATTCCCCCTATACAAAACCAGTAAAAAAAGGTAAACACGTAAAGGCGTTTACCACGCCTACTCTATTTTATAGTACATCAAATATTAATTTTTTTTCAATATCTTTATAATGCTCAGAAGCAAGCTTAATAAAAATCCCATAGGGTATATAAATTTTCAGTGAGTTTAAAATTCGAAATGCATCTAAACATGTCCGTCTATTCGTCGGTCAACCTGCACGTCTACCCAACTGTGCAGTATCTGTCTCCCGTTCGCAAAAACTAAGATATCGCCTACAAATTTCCAGAAGAATTTGAAAATGATCTAAACTATGCCAAGGATAAGTCTACAGCGCTCGTAAGCCTGTGGGTCAAAAATACCTTGCTTTCGTGGTTTTTATTCGTTATTCATAAACTATAACATATACGCATACATCATAGCCTCTTTTAGGATAACGGTGATGTGTAGAAAAGATTCGGTCACGAGAGAATGCAATTTTCTTATTTGCAGTAATCGACAATAATTAGAATAGCATACTGCAGAAATGCATTAGTGATCAAAATAATGGCCCCTTTCGTAACATTGAAGAAAGTAGGCACTTGTCAACCTAAAATATACTCATTAATTCACAAATAATAAGATCCTAACTATAAATGGATATATCCTTCGCAATAATAAACTATAATATATATAATGTATTCCTACATCATCATAAACAATTACTCTTTTAATTCTACAAATCTACAGCTAACAATAACGTAATACTCCAAACGCAAATAATACCTCTCATTACATTACAAAACATGAAAATCTAAGAAACAATTACTTTTAGCGTTTAAATATATGGGAATATTGCAATTGTTACATGACCACTGGTGTACCCCTACATCGTGAAATTATACACCTGTACCTGCTTGAAAATATAGGACAGTGACTAGCGCGTTTGACATGAGTCCGTATAGTTTTTCGTCTATCAATTTTGCTTTATCTCTTAATACATATAGAAAGGTCAACTTGTAACAAATGAATGTGAAAGTTATGCAGCCACATTTTAATTATATAATTATTAAAACAACAATCCAATAACGTAAAAAAGACTGGAAATATGAAAATAATAATAAATGTTTCACAAAATAACTTCAGGACTAGTAAATTTATGTAGAACCAATTTTGCAAATTGATGTATTTTTGTATTACAAGAAACTACTTTTTTCTTGCATAAATTTATCAATATATGCAAAAATGTAAATAAATACTATTCGTTACTATTACTTTGTTTCTATCCGAAAAAAAATTTTCCTGTGTGTTTTATTACTTTTTATGTAAATAATCGTATTGCGTAACACCTGTCAAAATGAAATTGTATTTACATAGCGCATCAACAATGAAAATTGCCACTGGTAAAGAAATAAACTGTCGAAGAGTCTAGTTGCGTTTGAAAACGATCAAATAGTTTTGGTAAAATTAAAATTAAAACAAAACACTATTCGAAGGTCGTTACATAAAGATATATTAGGGTTTAAACATTGTATGCAGATCTACAACTCTACGCATTTAAAAGTTAAAATTTAGTGACTTAATCTTCGACAGCCTCATGGATTATTGTAATTAAATTTATAACAGAGCCCGCAATGAGTTCAGTAATAGAATTCAATAATTCAATTGGTAGCAAATGCATATACAACTATTATGTAAATGAATCGTGATCCTACTTACCTTTTTCGGCGAATGTTATGATCTCTTGGGTACTACCGAAAAAATCCTCATTATCCTCATCTGCATATGAGTTGGTATCGGCATTCATTTCATTTACGTAATGATGGTATTTAAGAGTAGAATCATTATCCTCTACATCCTCTTTGTCGAAGTTATTATCGTAATTTATCGTTAAGCTATCATCACTACTGATATCCGTTAGATATGTAAACGTTCTTCGGTCATTGTATCTGTTGTTGTTATTGCTCTCGCTGCTTCTGTGACGGATTTTTGGCAATTTATATTTCATATTGTTGTTGATAGTATTCTTATTATTGTGTTTTAGCGTTTGTTGTGGTGGTTCTTGTTGTTGTCGGTAATGTATATATTGTAATCGATTTTTCGGTTGATATTGGAGGTGTTGTGAACCTTCATGTCTTTCATGTTGTAGTTGATGTATGCTTTTTGGGTTTATTGTTGTTGTTCGGTTTGTTATTGTTGTTGAGTTTGTTATTGTTGCTGTTGTTGTGTTATAATTTAACATGTTTGTTGTGTGTGCATGCTGATACTTAAGTATTTTATCATTATTATTACTATTATTATTATGGGGATGGTAGTGATGTTGATCATGTTTAGATTTCTTTTTATTAACAAAGTCCTCTAGCGATTTTTTGTTCACCTTTAATATGGGACTGGTGCGCTGCTGTTTTCTCAGGTTTGTATTGAAAACCGAAAATACACGTAACAGATCATGCATGCGATGCTGAGATATATGGTGGTGATTGATAGTGAAATCACTAAAGCTATTGATACCATCTGCCCTATAAATCGTGTCCCATATAAATTGTTTTGGCAACGGATGAGAAACATTGGGTTTTCTAGTAAGGCCCAGTTTCGACAATATTTGCTGTTTAATCGATTCCAAACGTAATTGGTCACTTTGGGCGTGGTGTTCTATCGATTGCGTTTATGTTAAATAAAATCATTGATTGTTATGTACTAATTTTTGTTTCTTTTTTTATTGTATTTTAATAGATGGTGGGAAGGTATCGTATGAAAGACAAGCATACATGCATGTTTGACGATGTTTTGACACATTCCCACCACCGGTGCATACCTTTCGTAACTTATCAAGATACGCGTATCGTAGATTCCACAATAAGCCAAAATTCTGAATTTGCTTATCATTCTGTAGACGAACGTTATTATCTATCATTTTGTGAAAAAGGCGATTACTCTAGCGTAATCTAATTTTAGGATTAGGTTTAAGTAAATATAGTTTTAAGTTTGTGCTCTTAGGTTCAAAATTATAGGCTTACAAGAAGCTGAAGATAACGAGAATTGTCTTATGGTTTAGATATAAAGTAACTCTAAATTTAGTTTAAACGTCCTATTTTCAAAACCTGCGGAAAGCATTCAAAGGATAATAAACATCGGTTGGATTTACGGAAGATTGTAACTGAGTGGCTGTATTTTTTTTTTAAAGTTACAATTTTGCACAGATATTCGTCGCCACGCAGTAGATAACAAATCGTCGAGATTAGCATCTAACCATTGGGTTAAATCAAGTTAAAGCGCTCTCACATTGTAGGGATTTCTGGAAAAAAGTTAAAGTCAGCTACTAAGCTGAGTGAAAAGAAACGCAGAAATAAATCAAAATTATATCATGACTACCGAATCACAGCTCGATTCGAAACACTTCACAACTTCAGCCATAAATCCATACTAAACACCAATGACATTAACTGCAGCTCGGAACAAAAACAACACAAGTTAACATGCGCACAAACTGGAGTGGAATAAGTTTAAATTGAAACCCCTGTACTACGTAAAACGTTTTCCTTCCACAAAGCGACATCACGAAAAACCTGGAAAATTAACTTTTACAAAAGTGCCTAAACTAGCGAGGAATAGCAGAATGCTAATCTAATTTAACTAAACTATACGACACTACCTGATATTATTACACGTAGTTAATTATGTCTTAAATTATAGTTTATCTTATAGTTTAAGTTTACCAACTCTTAACCGTAAACGAAATTAAAACAAAAATGCAAAAAAAAATGTAAAAGTGTTGCTGTCAATTAGTATTGACATTTACCTTATGCAAGGTGGTGAGTAGTCAAGGCTCAGTTTAAAGGGAATGTGGTTGATTGATTTGAAGATATTCAAGCACTTAATATATTTTTATAAGAATTATATCCTTAAATCATTTCATTAACTTCACCATCGAGCTTATTATGCCTTAACAAGTGTAATCAGATATACACATATACACATATATACATAATTTATACGATATGCATATTGCATGCCTAAATGAATATAAATTCATTTATTTCGCCTACATATTTCACAAAGATATCTCAACAATAGTTAGTGTAGTGAACCGAAATGAATGACGAAATTACTTTCAGTAAATTCTGATGATTGCAATATATCTTCGAAAAATTTCATGCCCACAATTTTTCCCCAAATACTCTTAACACTTTGCTCTGTATATGATTGAAAAATGAACAATTGTACGGAAAATGGGTCAAATTTTATACGGAATTCAATCTTCGAGTCTTTCCGTCAATCAAATAAGTTTAAGAATAACGCAAGAACATTTCGTGTTACGAATATAATATTGTTACACTCGTGTGAGGACAAAGGTCCCAGGGTCGCTCTAGTCCCACGTTTAGGTTCGGTGTGTTTCCATATATATATAGTTTTCTCTTTTTAGTTTCTATATAACATTATCTTACCCCTGTGTATATATATATGCTTCATAATTATCTGTGCCCACATATATATCTTACCATATTATTAGCACTACTCTTGTAGACATAAGTACCTACTTATATTATTTTACACGTATATATATAACTTATCTCATATTTTCTTATACGCATATATATTACTTTGCCCTTTTACATATATCAGTTTGTGTATATATATATGTATATATAAAAAAATATATATAAAATATAGATATAAATGTATATATATATATATATATATATACATACATATTTCTCCTTTTTTGTAAATATACGTATATGTATACACTTTTGGTAAATTACCAGGTTGTAGGAAATGTATTAAATATAAATCGGGCGGAAACCAGCGGGGTTAACATGTTCGAAAACATTTCAGCGCCGATTGCTACAACGCCGATCACCACAAATAGGTTTCGAAGAAGTGTCAAGAGTATTTCTCTTCTATCTCTCTCTCTGATTAAAGTCGTCGTGCTGGATGGAGGTAGGTGTGGGAATCCGAAAACATACGCATAAAGAATAGACATGAGAACTCTTCTAGGGCGGAGACTGAATGAGGACGATAAGACTAAACTGGGGAATTGACACGTAATACTGGAAAACGAACGGTCTAGGTAAGAGCATACTAAAAGCTTAGCACCTCATTATTTTCTAGAAAGTATGAGTGATTTGGTGAACGTTTGGGCCGTATGACTCATTAGGTTTTGTGTATTGAAATAGTATACCTTAGATCTCCATTAGCTAATAAAGCCGAATTTTGTTTAATAAAGTTTATGGTTTTGTACATTTTTGTAAGCGAAATATACGCGTTTTGGTAACTTACCGGCTTATGATGTAAGAGTTGTTTAAGTTATATGCCATTTCAAAGCTCTTTTGCATGCGTCGATAGCCCAACGAGCTAACCATACATGCAGCAACAAGGGAAGAAAAGAAGGAAAATTTCCCACAAGCGAGCAATTTTAAATCTTTACATTGACGCCCTAGTAGGGACATATTATGTGCATGTAAATAGACGAAAGATAATAGAGAAAACGGAGAGACGGATAGAAAGCGAACAAAGGTAGGAAAAATCTTTGCATGAAGGCGGAAAAACTAAAGGTGAAGTGATTGATCATTCTCATATATGCGCGCGCGCGAAAGGAAAACGAAGCCTTAAGTTATGAAAAGGGAAAAATGCATCGGTGTCACAAAATAGGGTATCATTAAAGAAAAAAAATATTCTTATGAAAGTTATTGAACAGATATGTAACTTGCAAGGTGTCTAGGTGGCAACAATTTTATAATAAAAATACGGTGGTGGTTTGTTTTAAAATGGATAATATGTACGAAAAAGGGTCGAAAGAGACATAATAATAATAAAACCCAACATATATTGTTCTTAGATAAGTCGAAACAAAAGAAAAACAAAATTAAAAAAAAAAAAGATAGGGCCATATAGCAGAAAAGCGCTACTGTTCATGTAAATTAGCTGCCGGATTCTTTCGGAAAAAAAAACCAAAAAGAGAAAGTGGCAATAACACGTATATTTGAGTGAATATTAGACCCGCTCGTAAAGCGGGTCTAATATTGTCTAGTAAGAGAAGACCGCCATTTAGGCTGATATACAGACAAGTTATAAATTGTTTTAAAAATTCCGTACATAACAAAAGGAAAAAAAAGGGGAAATCATTATTTTTTTTCTTTACTCTGATCCTCTTCTTCTGATATTAAACAAATGCTTTTAACTTTAGACAAGTTATCGTTTCGAACTCCTAAATACGAATAATTACAACTAACCCTTATTACATACGTGCCCGGGGATTTACTAGCCTTCCACTACATGGAATTTGAATTTTCCTTTCAGTAGATGCTAGGAAAATGAATAAATTATAAGACAATAGATTAGAACGACTGAAAATTGTAATTGTAAATAAAAGAAGGAAAAAATACAGGAAAGTATCGAAAGATTATCGAGTCTCATTATAGTATATAGAGTAGGGTGATCCAATGTAGCGAAACTTCTAATGGACTAATATTGTTAGACAGTTATTTATTTATTTATTATATATATTATATATATATATGTTATTTATATATATATATATATATTTATATGTATATATATATAAACATATACAATATACAATATAAACATATATATAAACGTATATATATAATTACTAACAAATAGTTATAAGAAGGCGAATGCACTTATCACAGCGTGGGTCTACATGCTCGGCAAAGACGTTTTATTGGAGTGTTTAACAGAATTTCAATTTAATACGACTGGCAACGTTGATAAATTACCAAAACGATGGGGAAGAAAATGTCCGAAGTGATGATTGGTCAGATGAAAAATTTGACAATCCGAAGGGCTACCATCATCCTGTATGAATTACATAGAGTTGGCTATAGATACGATAAAGCTTTCTTATATTGTAACTTCAAATCAACAAAATACGCCGACTGGAAGCTAACACAATAACATGACAATACAGCAGCTTGATACCAAAATAGCAGTGTGTGGACGAAGAATAATTCACGTATCGACGCCATGCGGGCTAAATTACACTGGGGCACGTTACCCGCTGCAATTCATAGAAAAGATGTAAAATATCTGAGACATATGGCATAAGCCGAAATTAGGTGGGAGTGGGAGTACTACAAGAATGACTTTTTGCGTTCTTTTTTACCGTAAAGATACTCTCAAATTCTCGAAGATGGGATAAGAAAAAGGATGTATAAAACTCGTGAGGCTTTTAAGGATTTCGTTCTAGTTCTTCAGGCCGTGATGAGATATGTGGGGTATTCCGAGCAACAGAAAGTAGAACGGATTTACAATAACGCCTTGCCGGTACATCCGAAGAAATATTTCTGGAACCTGAACGAATTACTCGTGATGGCAGATGATTTAGAAGAGAACACGCAGTGAGAGAAAAACGTCGAAATAAATTTAGGGCTCAACAAGGTGGGCAGCACGGTATGATTGAGCAAGGGAGACAACTGGCAAAGAGACAAGGAGAAAAAGTAGGTTGGCAATGCAGACAGGCCGAAAATTGGCGTAGAGATTGCCGAAATTCAGTAGCAATATTTTACCGAAATTGTAGAAGACGTGGCATTAGGAAAGACGAAAGCCACGGTGAACACCAGCACAGAGGTCTACAACAACCGATGAACGGTGTAGGAAAGAACCAGGGAAGCGGTTGGAGAAACCACCATAAACGGGTAGCCGTGAACCCGAATTCCAACATATAAGACCCTCGTCACATGTTACAATGACAGCAATACAAACCGGATTGGGATTTGAAAATGCTTGTTTAACTGCTACAATTTCTCTTGCTGGGGTGACGGGAACAGCAATTGTACACAGGAATAAATGGACATTTTGTGTCGGAGGATTTTGGAAAGCAAATACTAATACTGTATTGAAAAATGGCGTACGCTGCCAAAATTCAAGTAGCTGACGGGAGCAGATTGTCCACGGTAGCTCATTTTTATGTCTACTACAGTTTAGTAGTTTGACAACGTTGATTAAATTCATTCTGATGCCGCAACACACCGAAGAGGTAATTCGTGGTTATAATGTGTTACAAGAGCTTGGCACAATAATACCTCGTCCTGCTGCGTGAGAGGAGCTCAATGAATTTCAGAACCAGCTACAGCACAACCTCAATAATACAAGTAGACTGATTAGTGGGTTAAGAAGGAAGTCATTCATAACCCATTATTTTATAGATTCGCACAAGTTGGAGGACGTTGAGTCGTTCACTGACCTTGGCGTCCTCTTTGACCGTAGGTTACGTTTCAATTTGCACGTTGAGTTCTCGATTAGCAAAGCTAGGCCCGCTCTTGGTTTCATCAAGAGGTGGTCCAAAGAGCTAGATGATCCGTATATTACCAAAAGGCTGTATACGTGTTTGGTTAGGCCTATACTTGAGTATGCTTCTATTGTGTGGTCTCCTTCATATAGATGCTATATAGACTCAATTGAATCTATTCAAAAGCAATTCCTGTTGTTTGCGCTTAGGAATTTGGGTTGGGATCCGTCTGCTTCTCTTCCCCCTTTATGAAAATAGGTTGCTTCTTTTGTCCTTACCGTCTCTTGAAAAACGGAGATTATTCTTGGCGTTTGCTTCGCAATCAAATTAATAAACGGCGCTATTGACTCGCCGTCATTACTTGGAGAAATAAGTTTTAATGTTCCTAACCGCCTCTCTAGGCACTTTACCTTGGTTAAGGTTAGTCATTGTAAATATAATTATGAGCTGTTTAACCCGCTCAGAGTTGTTTGCAAGAACCTAAATAACGTCCTAAAAGGTCACTATGATTCGAAAATTAATTGTTGTTAACTATTACCGGTTGCCAAGCTTACGCATGTTTGCGATGGCTTAGGGGTTCATTTGCAACTAGGTTCTGTACGGGTTGTGGGTGTGGCTCTGTGCTAATTGTGTACATGCTTTTTTTTTTTTCTTTCTTTTTTTTCCTTTTATTTGTTTTATTGTACTTATACTAAGTTTTTTTTTTTTTTTTAATAATAATTAATTTAAGATTTACTTTAAGTATCATTTGAACTCGACTGTCGCTTGTTTTAGTTGAGTTTCTGTATAAGTGGAATAAGTAAATAAATAAATAAAATAAAGAAAAATAATAATTAAAAGTAATCCATATGAAAAGTCCGTTATCCTGGTAGATCGACTAATACAATGAATATAAGCACCGACCACATGGCTAATCGAAATCGAAATGAATATATTAGCCAGGAAGGAAACCGAGCACATTGATCAGTATAAATCCGTTGACAATCACATAATGAAAGAGAGCCCGAGAAAAGCAGAAATGGTATGTAGGCGGCAGTTGCAGAATTACGATTCACGCAGCTGCGGTGACAACATTGACGTCCACAGTCAAGTTATATAAATATATGTACATCATCCGTGAAAGACTAGGGGAGGCACATTAGGTTCGCTCGTGATGGAGCCGCCAAATAATCGAAGAGACTGATCAATGGAGAGATGTGAAAAAGGAACCATATAATGAAACCCCTTATAAATCAAAAAAGTATGTTAATTGTCATGATAATGAGTGCGACAACTTATTGAAGAGTTTTTTAAACAGAAGCTATAAAAATTCGCCAGTATGATAGAATGAACGAAAGGAATCTTAAAAGACGAGCGACCGCTTAAGTTCCGTTATGCAAGCCATTGCAGATGCCAAAAGAAATAAGCTGCTGGCGGAGGGAAATATCGAGCTCTCTGTCAGCCCGCCTAGTTCGCCGATGATGTTAGCAAGAAAGAGAAGTGGAGCGTAAAGGTTATGCATGGACATCCGTCAACTAAATTAGAGATCTGTTGTGGATGCATACCCGCTGCCGAAAATTCAACCAATATTGGATAGTTTTCGAGAGGTAAATTACATAATTGGTGTTTCTTGTGCCCCCTAGAGGTCTATTCTAAAGGCAAGTCTTGCTGCTTGTGTTGCATTATACCATGGCTACGTTTTAGCGAGCTTTAGTGTGGCAATTGAAGTCGAAGTGGAGCCGCACGCGTTCGCATACCTTGACAATATTATAATCATTCGAAGATGGTTAGATGAACATTTGGTTAATTTAAATTTAAAAAAATTGCGAACGAACGTTGAAAAGTGTGAAGTTTTAAGCAGGAGTTACGTTATTTCGGGTAAGACCGCTGCGATTAATGAAATGTCAGCACAACGAAACGTACACAAGGTAAGAATATTCCTTGGAATGGTGTTCTAGTATCACCGGATTGTGCCAGATCTTGCTGCCATAGTTAAGCCATCTTTTAGTCAGAAAGGGAAAGCAATGGAGGTGCTCAGAGGAGAAGCAGTCCTCGTTCGAATTAATGAAACATCAATTAACGGAATAACCAGTAATAACGCGTCCATAATTTACACCGACGATGGAACCGAGGTGATCATTGCGTATGCGAACGGGCCAACGCTAAAGGGATTAAATACCATAGATAATCCATCAGGGAAAAGAGCACGCTGGGTATTTGAATTGCAGTAAACTACCGTGAGACTACGAAGAATACAGCAGCTAGACTTAATACAACAGAAAGACTTACCAACGTTACTATTGGTCTGGCGTGTGCCGTGATGTCAGTCGGTACGAAAATGTACATTTTATTTCTAATACAAGGTGGAACGGAAAAAGCCCACACGGAGATATTTACGGTCTTACCAGAAAAGCCTTGGATAACGGTTTGATCTGGCTTTATCGGGCAATACGATATTGCAGTTTACGAAATCGGCTGAATTGGTACCGTTGAGGAGACCCATAGCTGAAGATCTCATTCTAGCCTCATGGTCAACCAACGGCCTTTGTAAAGGCCAGTTCGCCGCGAAATTGACGTCTCGCTATATTGGCCAATATATTGTGAAACGTTGTGTTTCCTCCATAATTGTAATTGCAAAAGATGACGAAACGAGTCGCAGAGCGTATGTGTCTGATTTTAGAACCGTCTGAGCGGATATTGATAACGTGCATGCGTCGTCGGAAGGGGATCACGAAAAGTTGTAAAAAGGGTCATATGAGAAAATTAAAACAAAGATAAAAATTTTGCCGTACTATGTATTTGCTTAGTAAAATTTAAATAATTTACATATTGTTCTTTATTGTTATAAAAGTAGTTTTCGATCTCGGATGACAATGCACGTGACGACTGGAGCAAGAAGTTTTTTCAGGAAGTTGAAAGAATGCTCTGGGAGCTACACACCGGGCAGGGGCGTAGACGCGATGGGAGAAGACAGGTAACGTCAGAGCCACAAGGGGAAGATTGGTGGCCTGTGCCAATATTTCACTTTCGAGGAGTATAAGTTGATGCGTGGCGTGATCCTGCGTGTTCTTACGTGAAGTATGTTGGAGAGGTAACAGCATCGTATCCTGACGCGTGGTCCGAGCGTCCATAGCCGCATACGATGGTCATTGAAAAACTTTTGAGGACAGTAATACACTTACTCTAGAAAAGTCAAGCGACAATGGTTGGGTGTAGCATCGCGAATCGGGCTGAATGGAACGCTGCGGAATGCTATACCGCTCCAGAATCCGATAAGACCGGGTCGAAGGACACAAGAAAAGGGCAGAAATGTTGATTGGATCAAGACTCGGTACCGACGCGGGTATGCCACGCATGGGTGAATTGGGAGCCGTGGGAGCGACAAACAAATAGGTTCGCAAGTTGAGAAAAGGAATCAGCCTTGGGAGGAAGAACCGTCGTTTTTATCTGAAAGGTCTGAGTCGGAGGACGCGAAGTCTTTTAAACGGATACAAAAAATTAGTTATCCCTTGCTGTTTTATCAGAACGACGGAGACCATAAGGGCGATTGGCCCATGGCCGTATAAGAAGACCATAGGTTCTATGACCCCTCGGTAGAGCTTATCGAGTCTACCAGTCACTCGGGTTGCCATACGACGTGCGACGAGGAGCAGAGCCAATGAGATTGTATCACCATAGTTCACGCAGGTTCTGATTTATATTGAATCCGTACCATGTGCAAAAGTGATCGAATTGCTATGAAGTGATTTTAAGTCGAGATACAAGGCCCGATAATATCCAAAATGTACCAAAGCACATATTTCTACGAGAAACACACGCGTTTCTGGGGACTTCCCGGCTGAAGATATTATCGGAGTCTAAATTATATGCCAATTTAAAGCAGTTTTGCATGGCTGGATAGCCCGACAAGCTTATCCACGCACACATCAACAAAATAAAGAAAATTCCCCATGGCCGAGGAATTTTAAATTTTTATACATGTTGGTTATGAAATTAAATATAATAGAGCCACGTAAATATTAATATGTGGCCTTTTCTGTTTAACAGTAGATTTACGGAGTTTGTGATTTTAAGCTCAAAAAGCCTGCATCAGAAAGGAGATATATGAAGATTTTATATTCTGGTTTCTAATGATGCCATGCGGAAAATATATATGTGAACACGCCCACCTTGCTATTCCTAGATGTTGTATACCTACTTTTAGAGCTTTAGCTGAGTCGCCACAGCCGCAAAACCAAGGTTAGGATCTTGAAATTTGGCACACGCATTCCGTGATCGGTTAGAAGTTTGTTAAAAAATTGTGTTAAAAAATTTTCGTGATGTATTCACATACACGACCATGGTGCAGAAGAAAATAAAGCAATATCGAAAACCCCTTCATTTTTTGACATTTTTTTCTGCATCTTTCGTTCCCGCGAATGTATATTTGAAAACTTGTACCATAATATTAACCAGAATCATCCGCACGTTCAGGGCGAAAATGGTCCTAATCGGTTTGATCATACGTCCATAATGAACGATTGAATAGGTTATTTCTCGTTTATATAGCTTATATCGTTGAGTTTTTTTATACTATCTGCTTTTACTAGATTTGCTTTGTTTTTACTAGATTTGCTTTGCTTACTGCAATATAGGACAGATATATCCGAAATAGCCAGGCTTGTTACAAGTTGCTTGCCAAACAAAAATATATCCAAATAGCTACAAAATATATCGGGAAGCAGTATTCCGTAGGTGACTGGAGTAGATAGATTTCGAAAGGATTTTCGTTTTCAATTAGCTGAAGAATTGGGCCATGGCCACAATGGCGAACGAGATATTAGCACCAGTTTATTGTCGGATTTACCAATTTTAAATACTCGATCTTGGAAATTTTGTCATGTAGGATAAATAAAGCAAAGCATGCTTGTATTCAATGTAAAAAGACTGAACGCGGAAAATATACATCCAAGGTGAACGTTACATGCAAAAGAGGTATTCAAAAAGACAGTTAATAAAAATCTATAAGGTACAAACAATAAATTAGAATTTAGGTACAAACAAATAATTTAGATAAAAATTTATTTTTAATATATCCGTCAAAGAGATAAATTTGATTAAAAAAATCTAGCAGCAGGTAGTATCAAAAAAAAACTCAATGAGCGTAAAATGGTGTATAAATTTTATCATTAATTGTGGACCATTCTCATACCGAACATCCAGGTGGTTCTGACGAACAGTTGGCGACCAGTTTTCAAATATATATACACAGGATCCAAAGTCGTAGAGAAAATTGCAAAAAAATTGAAAGTGATTTTCGAGGTTTTATTTTTTTTTATGGGCATGTTTGTGAACACGTGACACCAATTATCAATATATTTCCAATCGATTGTGGAATGCGTGCGCCCAATTTCGACTCGCCATCTTTATTTTTGTGACTATGACGATTCGCGAAATTTATTCGTCAAATTGGCGGGTTTCAGTGAAAATAGTTATAAACAAAACGTTCATACATCTGGTATTAATGCTATATAAGTGCAATATCTATATTCGTATTTTAGCAAGAGGACTAAGTAACAAAAGCGCGTAAACAATTTTTCAAAAAAGAAGGTAGTATCAGAGAGACCTAAATACATAGATACATACCCAAATACATGGAGACACCACCAAAATATTTATAATACAAACTACTAAAATCTCAGCGAGTTTTGATAGTTTTGTTATCAATAATAGTAGTAGCGTTGTTAATAATTACCCATTTGGTTCTTTGCTCTTTCGGTTTTAGTTCACGTACAGGAAATTTGGTTAAGCTGTTTCACTGTATCGAACAAGAGCATGTTTTTTATTAATGTTTATGCATTATGATACACTTAAAAGTGTTTATGTATGAAAAAAAAAAAAATGCACGTAACAAATATAGCTTGTTTTCGCTCCGTCGTTTACTTCACATTGAAGAATTCTAAGTTCCGTGTTCGCCAAATGGTTCAATAAATTTCAGTGAAAATAGTCTATGAATAAATATGAAAAACATTTATATTTTAAAAATACTTTATTTAGTTTAGTATATTTGCATAGATATTTTCTCCAATTTTCCGCATTACATATGAGTTAGTGTACAAGACGCGTTACCTATTTGTAATCTACATTTCATAATAATCACAATCTTTTTAATTTATATATAATATCCGCTTGAATAGCCGAAGACCAAGAATCTAGCAACTAGCAACTCAATGGTCGTGGGTTCGAATCTCAACTCCGGTAGAGTTTTTAATACAGCCGATAGCCTTAGATGCTAGCGCTTTAAGACTATAGTTTTAGAATTTATTTCTCTGGTTAAATTAATAATAATAATAAAAATACAAACAATATGCCACCAAAAATAATTATAATATAATTCCAATGAATAAATAAATTAATACTTATACTTAAAATATATAACTTTCGCAATTCTGTAATCCCTCAGCAACTTATGAATTTAAAAAAAATATTGAGAAAAAACTTCAAAAGTGTAATCACAAAAAGAAAGATTGAAAATCATTATATGCTCTACAATTTTCAACAGTCTCCTCTTTAGAAATATATCATATGTATTGTTATGTAGCATGAGTGATAAAGCTTTTAGATGATATATTTACCATATATCTATTGATAGATATTTTTAGTTTGTCATCGAAATAAGATCAAGATAGCTTTGAGAGCTTTTTGCGAAAATTGCGATCTTCGGACGTAAAGTTTGGCCGTCAGTGCGCGAAATATAGTATCTCGCGCAAGATTCGATGAAAGGAGGAAGGACGATGGAATGTTTTCAGAATTAACTACGGATTGGCGAGAGGAAATGCCTACAAGTGATGGGCGATATAGTACACCGGACATGTCTCTTAACGAAGCAAGCGAAAGAACAGGTACAGAGCTATTTTTCAGCATAAAAGTATGTTGTGATAAATGGGAAACTCTTTACTGAGAGGGATTTTGCAGCCAGTCTTCTCGAGATTTTCATACAACATAAAATTTGCAGCGAAGAATCACCATATTTATGTAACGCGACGGACGAAGTTTTTGAAATATGACCGCATCACTACGGAATGTATGTAGCGGAACATTATGGAAATAAACATAAATTAGGTGTTGCGAAACTATCGTTTGATAAGTTATGGTGATGACTAAAGATTGGTTTACCAGTAACAATGCCTGCAACGAATAAAGATGCCAGTTACTGCACTTTGAGTTGGCGGCCTTATTAATTAACATTTGGATATTCTTGGTGCGACAGCATGGCGATTATGCATAGTCACATCAAAACGACTGGGATAAATTTTTTTTTCGTCTTTTAGTTCGCTCAAACAAGAGCTTACTTTACAAAAAAAATTCGCTTTCCACTTTTCAAGCCATCTTTTTGAACGTTTATATTAATGGGATAAGGAAAAAATATTAATTCATTACCTCGTCGTATTTAATTTGGGATTAACACGCCTGCCGCATTCTGGTGTTCAAGCCCTGCTATTTGGTATTGGATTGTTGGGAGTATATTAAAGATGAGAGCTAACAGAGTTAGGAATTAACAACTTGACTTGTCTCATTCCATTCTGGGAGTCATTCTTCTTAACACCCAGATTAGAGAGACTGTTAGGAAAAATATAGTCCGCCACGTCTCATTCTGTCGATCTCTCTAAGCGCTTCGCTATTAAAGTGTTTCTTGCCACTTAGCTTTGTATGGTTTATTTCTTCTACTTGTAAACCTTACAATTATTTCACCCGACTTAATTAATATCTTAGGTGCACTACGCAATGTTCTACAGTACTACCTTGTACCTTGTAAACGGTGGAGCCCCAAGACAGCTCAATTAGGAGATTTATTTTTGCATGGAATTACTTTGAAATGGAGCCATTTATATGAATGCGGTCTTTCCCTAAGTCTACGCTGATTAATAGAATTGTATTTTTTATGTAATTGCTCATGTGCGTAGGTCGACCGTTTAATGTCTTTGACAAATTTGATGGCACCATTTACATGTCCATTTGATATATTGATGTTAGATCACAGCACTGCTTTAGCTCTTACAAGTAAATCGAGCTTCTTACGTAGACCTCCACTTTGATTAATTATTGATTATATTGCCTCGCTTAGACTAAGGTTACCTGCGTTTCTTATCGCGTCTATGACCTGATCTTGCGCAAACATCTCATATATAGCTATTCCCTTTGATCTAAAGTAATCAAGCATGCTTTGATCGTGTGTATATACCTCCGCATTCATTGGATATATACGTAGCGTTTTATCGATAGAAAATTGACCGGTGTAACCGTTCCATCCAGTTCTCCAATTCTAAGAGCAAGTAAAATATCAATATAGTTAGTATCTCCGCTTTGCCTCGTATTTCGTTTCAATCCGCTTAATGTTAATATTCACTATAATCAATCATGTTGTTGGTTGCAATCTCTCCAGCCAAGCGAATACTTCATTTTCTCTTACTGGTGACAATTGCATTAAGTCGCCGAATAAAATAATATTGATGCCACCAAAGAGCCCATTACAATTTTTAAGTGCTTTCAAACATGGGTCGATCATGAATAGTATTTCGTAGAGAACCGTGGAAAATTCTATTTGTTTCCATTGCAAACGCAATACCATTATAAACTTAGCAGTTAATATTTGCATATGAGTGATTGTTCCATTTCTCTGTGTTGATAATTTAAGTGCACTACACAATATTGAAGTGTTTAACAGCCTTATCGAAGCATTTGTTAAAGAACGTAGCTTCACAGCCTGTTTGGAGGAGGATACTAATTTGAATCTTCAGTGTACTTAAAGTGAAATAATTTCGTGTTCCAGCATTGCCAGTTATAAAGAGTTTTAAAGGGTTATTATTATCCCACGTTTTTCCTGAACACTGTAAGTAACTATTAGCTATATTGCTCGCTTACCTACATTCAAAGCTCTTCCATGTGTTTGGACATCTACATCATTCTTTGGTTTATCCGGGATAACGGGTATCTTCTTCCGAACATTGATCGCATGGCATAGAATACATCCGTTTCTACTTGGTCTCTTTTTTTACACAATTGTATTCATTCGTCGACTCGTCTAAGATTTTCTTCGCGTACCATAACGGCTTCTTTTGCTGTATCATAATCTTCAATCAATTCGATTTCATTGCATCATGTGGCATATATTGAGAAAGTAACCCGTAATAGAAATTTTTCCATTGTTTGCGACTATGCGGCTCTTATAACAGTTGAGGCTTTTCTGAAAATCATTTTGCTATTCTCCATTAGCGTTACCATGGTATTTCTTAATCGTTGCCTTCCTTCCTCTGTATACTAATCTACAGCGTCTTCGACATTGGCTAGTTTCCAACGTAGTATGGCTCAAACAGCGTAGCGAATGCCATAAGGCTCGAATTGTTGAAGTCATAGTTTGGATGACCAATAGGAAGTTTCTCATTATGCTCTGACTGATTCATTAAACTTGATGACCCGATAGCTTCGTTCAGGCTTTCGCGGGATGCTGAATGCATAATTTCTTTAACTGTCTCTCCTGTTAAAATGTCATAGTTGGAATATATTTTTGTATGATGACTTGACGTTGGTTTAAAGTTTTCATACATGGTTTGAAGAGCATCTGTGAAACATTTGTTTACTTTCACTGTACTTGTTGAATCATTTGTGCATCCCGGCGCATCCGCGCGTATATTCTTCCTACATTTTGTTGAAGTTCTTCAAATGAGTGTGTGATAATGCAAGTTCTTTCACATTATTTTGGAAAAAAGATGAAGCTGCGTACAGTAGATATGTGATTCTTTTCGCATCTCCATGAGCGCCGATGTACCTGATTCCTTTTTACGTATTTATATATCTCAGAATTCTGAACATCGTCATGATCGTCAACAAGCACAAGCATTTGAAGATGTGGTCTTCACCGACACTGAAACTCAATTAGCCACCAGAAATCTTTCACTCATTCACCGAAAGCTGTATTGGCGTTTTTAATGAATAACATGAGCGCATTCACATAATCATAAAACGTCTACCAACTAGGTACTCTTCAATTAATCTCTGATCAGAAAATATGTCCAAATTGCTTCACCAGGTCTCTCATCAGGTGTCAACAACACTTTTCGCATATCAAGCCAGGGTAAATTATTGGAAGTATACGTTACGAAATACGTCCGTGGTCCAACCCCTCTTACTTTTTCAACCAGTTCATTATTACTGGTTCGCCACCACGCAGCCGGTCATCTCAAACTCATAGTACAGATCTTCGATAATTCCATGTTGGCCTTGGATTTTTTTCCGATTGCTGTGACCATTGTTTGTCTGTAACTAATTGACAAACTATGGTACAAGTAGTCATTTTTTTGAATTTCGAATTTGATATTAAAAATAGCCCAGCGGCGCTGTCTTGACCCTATGTAATGCTGCAATCCATTGATTCGCTGTGGGAATAATAAGAACCTCTATATTCTTGGTCCTTATTAACTATGCTATTTTTTGTTTTGCGTATAATCTGACTCGGTACCATAACTGATGTTTGTATTGTGTTTAGCATAGGCATTGTTTTAAATTGCCGCAATGCGCAATGCGCAAGGTCTTCTTGGACACATTCAGTTTAGACAATATCACTTCTATTTAGAACCACATTGATGCAATCAAATCCGAACGTTCCGTTGGACGTTTGCATACTCGCACAAGATCTTGGATATTGTCACACTGAATCGAACATACTCCGCCATGTGATGCTGTTCATGCACCTTTTGAAACGCAGGAATGGGAGTCCGTGAAGTAGTACTTGTGCTTAAAGTGCATAAATGCTAAAGACTACGCAATGCTTGCAATCGTACAACTTTTGGGCGCCAGATTATGGATCACTTTCCGTTTCTTTTAGATTGCCATATGTTGTTTCCACGCAATATTAGATTGAAAGCTGTTTGAACGTTTTAAAGTTTCTTTTCATAACGTCAAAAGTCACTAGCAGCCATTCGGATCAGTTCGGCCAATAGATAGGTCACTGCTGAGCTTTAAAATTTCTCTGTAATTTTCGTCAGTTTCAATCATGTTTTCATTCAAAATGTTACTACTGAAGATTTTAGTCGCACTATTATTGATACTCGTACGATCTTCGCTTTCATATTAAACAGCATTGAACTCTCGCGTAGTCTGATGAGAAAACTTCATTACCACGATGCTAGAAAGAGCCTTCCTACGTTATTTGTTGGCGTGTATATACTCGTGTGCTGTTTTGAATACTCCCCTTCTAATGGGCTTGGCCGAGCAATTCTGACAACATTTTATTTATTCGTTTTTGCCACGTTATTATACAAAGGAGTATTCTGTTTGTGATAGCACACTAATGATTTCAGGAATTACATCAGATTGATAGCTATTCCAATGCGCCGTTAGTAGAGGTGCATTCTTCTTATTCACGACATGTGATGTACATCGAAAGCCCAAGCAAAACTGTTGTTTATTTGAGAATTCAAAAGGTAAGTCCGAAACGTTTGTAGCACTGACATAGCGTGTTACAACTTGATGCGGATGCCACCGCTTTGTAAACTTCGCATATATTATGAGAATATATGTGAAGGCTTGCACAAACTGTTTGGAACTAGCTGATATCCGTATATATGACTAACCGGCTTTCTCATTAAAAGCTTGTAAGCAAGCGTTTTGCTCCCTTACCAATAAAAGGTCTGTCCGCGTAATTGTCCGCTCATAGTCCGAAGAATCCCTCACAAATCCTAAAAGTAGCTGGTTTGTTTGGCCGACTCATCCGTTAAGTCATGCGTGTAAGTATAAGTACCTCTTTATCGAGCATTTCCTTAGCGTAAGTGTGGTATAAAGATATGTAAAACATCTTCCCTTTTGTATTCATATTTTTTAACGTGCCTACTGTTGAGTAGATACCATATACGACTATGCATTTGTTTTTGCTTCTATGTACGAAACCATATACCTAAATGCTGACTTGTTAACAATTACGTCAATATGATAGGGCTAGTCTATTGAATTGTTCTTGTATTGAAGGATTAACGGTTACATATTGTAACGTATTAATTTTGTTACCTACCCGTAGCTTCCATACATATGCGCGTTGATATATTTCATTTTAGGCGTTTACATAATGGGCTTCTATTTTATATTTATTGTTGTTATACGCATAATCACATACCTGTTCATTAACAGATACGTAAACGAATGCACATTCAACTTTGTTGGTATAACTGGTATACATCCTTTCGTAGGCGTATTCATAATGATCTATATGTTTGGTTACCTAGCCTTATTTCTGAGATATTACTTGCTAAGGCTAGCATATTGAATTGTTCTTGCTATGTAGGGATTAATGGCTATATTGTAATATGTATATTTTTGTTACTTACCCTTAGCATCCACACATGAATGATGATATATTTTAGTTATAAGCGATAACCATACACTAATGCATACATAAGATAGAATTGATAAAACACATATATCGTACAACGCGTGCCAGCCTATAGAACGCGCAGGCAGAACAACTGCGTAACGGCACAGGGACGGTGATCGCGACTATAAAAGAGCGTTAAACAACACGCTCGGCCTTTCATTTCTGTTACAGCAGCCAAGGAGGTAAGAGATATCGGACAAAATAATTCTTTGTTTTTGACACTACTGGTAGGATTAATTTTGTTTGACTTACGGATAGGCGATGGTAGGCTCAGCTTAGTAGGAATCGCTGAATAGCAGATAAAAGTGTTCGACCTTACTGATAAGGGATGGCAGGCTCAGCTTAATCGTTACCCCTGAATAAGAAATAGGACTACTAGACTTTACGGAAAGGGGATGGTAAACTCAGTTTAGTCGCTATCCCCGAACAACAGATGGGACCATTCTCTCCGATGATTTTTTGAACAGTTAGGGACAATAAAAGCGACTAGAACAAAGGTATAAGTGAACGAGTAGCCTTTTTGGCCTAAGGCTGGCCGTTTTTTTTCCTTCTACGAAAATCGTAACTATAATACCTTCATCATTATTTATACATTAATCACAACTGTATACCAGATCGTTGTCGTCCAAAAATCGAAAGTACCTATCGAATTCCCTGTAACCAATAAAGAGATAATTTAGACGAAAATACGAAGACCCAAGGCTTTTTATAAATTTCTTGGAAACGAACTTTCTGGGAAGCCCCGGGCATATCCCGGATAAGAAGACCCGTTACCAGCTTCATCTTGATCAGCAATTTCCAATGCATTAACGTGAAATTTAAGCAGATTTTTGATTTAAGCGCGCTTCTTCATTCAGTTCTCTGCCTCTTTGTGTAGCCGTACTTAACTTGTGGGTCCTATTTGGCTAGCTCTCCTTATTATACCCGTTTTCTTTTCTCCAGCGTCACTTTCGCTGCATTGTAATTTCTTTCACTACACTTTGCCAGGTTGGTATTTAATTCCATCTTTACTGCTTACCGTCCGTTTAATTCTCACAGTGCTAGATTGTTTGTTAATTATATAAGAATGCTTTTCCTTTTTTCTACTTTTTCACGATTTTTCTTTACTCTCTTAAATTTCTTATTGCGCTCATAAAGGAGAAATCAACCTCCACATTTGACGTGGTTTGTCTTTTAGAATAATTTTGGTTTTTTACAGCCCAACCTTTCAGCGTCCAAGACTAGATTTGCTGACATGAATTTCTTTTTTAATTTCTCGGGGTTTCCTAACATTCCTCAAATTAGGTCCGAACCGCTGGGTTATCAATTCACAGTAGCGGGGATTTTATTAATATATATAGAAAATTATTTATTTAGAGGAATTTACTTCACCAAAATTTATATCCCCATTCTCCTAACCAAACCTCTTCTTTAAGAAATCTTCTGCTAATAATCCTGTTAAAACTTACAAATATTCACTTCATTTCGCTCTTTTCGTTAATCCTCTAACGCACTGCATTTCCTAATTAATCATTTTAACGGCCACATTTTTCGAGATATTTTGTGTATTTTTCACCAGTTGTATATGCCAGTGTTTTGAACACACACAACTTTTTCTCTTGCATTACACTGTCAACGTAACTAAAGGTGCATACAAAATTTCAACATGATCCTACATTCGGAATACCCGAAATGTTGTGTGAAACTTTCCCTTTCAAAAAAAAAATTATAAATAAATTAGGTCCTAATAGAAGATTCAGTATATGATGCCTTTCCAATCTTCTTATCTCATTGGGTTTATCTACGTGAGCTATTGCCAAGGGATTTACGTGATTACTCAGATTACTTACAAGATATTACGAAAAAAGACGTTGAATTAGGTTTTCAACAAATAGGTTTTCTAGATCTTTAAGAATTTTTTTGTTGCTAACGGGCAACGCGGTATTAGCAATGAGGCGAAAAGTGTTAAATTGATATTTTTGAAGTATTTAAATATGAGAGTTACTGACAGCTCCCCATAATTGTCATAGGTCTGATTAGATTTCAGCATTCTCCAATTTACTCTTTATATTGAGTTGAGATTCTAGACAAATTGGGCAACAGAGAGTTGTTGTTTTAAGTCACGTTGCTGGCGTTAGGCTTTGATGCGATTTTTCTATATTAATCTTTAGTCAATATGTACCTGAATATATTGTACACAGTTCTTGATAGGGACGTTTTTGCCGCTAAAAAATAATGAAGGGCGAGAAAGGAAAAGACGCAGGAAAAAGGCTAAGTTATCCGTAGCCTTTTATATCCATATTTTGGAAATTTATTTATACAATTTGTAGACAATAAATAAATGAAAAGAAACTAAGAGGTGTGTTTGTGTAACGCGGATGGAGTCTGTGCGTCTAGGCTAGGTCGCTGTAAAAGGGAAATGACCGATCCAAGTATAATAGCATATTACAGCTAATAACATTCGCTGTTTATTAGCCTTTCTTTTGCTATTGCGATGTAGACAACCCAAACAGCAATGGCTAAAATGCGATTTATAAAAAGAGAAAGATAATCCGAAGTCAATGTATACACTATACGGGTGCGCTTTGCTTTATGCAACGAACCGAGAAGAAGTCAGTCCCTTTTTAACTGTTGATTGCATCAGACTTAGTGTTTTTAGAGTTCCACGCTATTTTCTGTCTCAAATGCACGCTTTGAATATATGACTGTATATTGAAATGACACACGTAAGGATATAAAGAAAATTGAGCAAAAGGTCCGATCGTCATGAACTTTAAATAGTGTCCAAGAATTAAATATGTTGTTCTGGGAATTAACTGAAAAGATATCATACATACTAAGAATATAATTGGGTAATTTGTGGTTCAACAAAGAAAATCAGTCAAATATTGAAAGAAGTGTTTTACAAATAATAAGTAAAAATGATTTTTAAAAGGTGCAAATATACGAAAATCAGTCTATATTTAAAGTAATGATCTAAAAAGGGTTCACGTTAGCATATTATAGTATTCTCGTACTTTACTATAAAGCGAAAAGCAATTAAAAAAATATTTTTTTTGGTGGTGCTACTTGCTGAAGGGGAAGGCTAGATGTTCGTAGGTAAGGCAAGACAAGGAAAGGCAGACTACGTTTAAACCGACGCACAGACATACTGCAGAAACGACAACTCATATAAATGGCGGACATAGGATTGAGATTGAATAGACACACCTTAAAGTTGATCAATTTTCTTTTTTGTCATATATTTCTGATATATGTTTACATTATATATTTCTACTATAACGTTATATGCCATCTATTCTGCGCTAAACCGGAATATCACTAAACTAACCTCCACCTTACACATCACGAAGTCTGCAAAATAATTTTGGAAGACCGTAAGGTAAAGTTAAAGTAATAGCTGACACTTTAACGATATCAAAATGCAGCCTGTTTACTATCTTGCATGAACAGTTATCTATGAGAAAGATTTGTTCGATATAGGTGCCGCAATTACTCACTCTTGACAGAAACGGATTGATGGTTTAGAACGCTGTGGGAGCGATTTCGACGAAATGAAAAGGATTTTTTCATGTGATACGTGACTATAGATAAAACATGAACTCGTCACTATACTCTACAGTCAATTTGGTGGTCAAAAAGTGGCCGTCCGAAGACAACAAAGAGATAAGTCGCTAAAATAATTGTGACTTGTAAACCAATTGGGGAAATGTCATGAAATTTTGAAACGTAGGTTGGCATTTTCCGGAAATCATGGATCTGTCAACAGTGTTCTTCTAGTTGCACTACCACGAAAATTAACTACCTCACTTACGCTTGTAATTCTGTTTTATAATATTTCATTTTATAATATTTCATAAAATATCGAGGAAAAGAGAACGACAGAAAATCGCTTATAAGTGTAGCTACCTTCTATGTACTTTTCAACGTTTTAGCAGAGAGAAGTAAATGCACAGGACACCATCAGAGTCGTCAGAATACAAAGCAGGGCGCTGATTATGTAACTTTTACTTAACTAGTTCTCATTTAGAAGGCCACTTCTAATAAAAAAAAAGAAATAAAAAAATGAAAAATGAGTTCGAAAGTGAAGATTTAGATTATAACTCAATTTTCTTTTGTGTTTTCATTCATTATTTTGATTGTGAGCTTGAACTTTGAATTTTGTTTTACAAATTAGCATAAGAATATGCCTATAAAGAAAGTATAGTGTTTTAAAATTAAGTTTTTACTTTCTAATCAGCTTTTGAAAATCAAAATAAAACCCAACTTTGTAATTTTGACAAAACAGTATTTATTCCTATTGTGAGCAACGAAGCCATTCCGTCTGATATGTATATATTGCTCAACATTACTTGATTATTTAATAACATTTTACTTACCCTTTTATTTTATTATCTTTAGTAAAATGGATCAGGCCTGTTGGCAAAAAGATCAATGTATCCAGTAGAGTGATGTGTTTTTATTATTTGTTGCTCTTTTGCGCTCTGTCAATGAAAGCGACAGTGTATGACGACAAGAGTATTAATTAGAGTAATTGGAGTAAAAAGTAAAAAAAAAAGAATTAATTTCCTCACCTTCCACAAATTTAAAATGGTTTACTTTGGTTCCGCTGGTGATAAATAAACAATTTGGTTTGGAATTTATTTCATTGCCTATTATCGCTGTTTTCTTTTATAAACGTCGCTCTAAAAGACCAATACTACTCGAAACAATTAATACTAACACAAAGCGTGACCAATTTTGCTTAAACCTGATTTGAGAGAGCGTTTCTCCCACGTCTTGTACATACATATAGGTAAAAAGTCGAAAGTTAAAAAATAAACCTACTTAACGCCATACATACTCAACGCCTAGTAAAATTTCATGGACTTTTGATATTTCTCCAATATCAGAAATAGGGCTTTTAACCAACACTTATTTAATCGTTTGTAAGAGCAAGAATTCTATTAAACTGTCAGACTGTTTCAAACGTTTACAAAGCAAAAACAAAAAGGCTTTTGTGTTTTTAACTGAATATGCGTTATGGTATACAGTTCGGTGTTTATATACGAAAAACCCAAAAAATAGGTAGGATGAAATTTCATCATTTTTTTTCATATTGAAGAATTCTACATTTTCTTTTTCCCAAATACTTCAAATAACTTTAGTGGATATTTTTATATCAAGAAATATACAGAAACTTCGTACTATTACAAATAATGAGACTGACAGATTAACAGCACTATTATTAATAACAAAAACATCAACAATTTCTGTGATTTTGTAAGTTGATATTTTTAAAAACATTTTCGGACGTTCTGCCATTTCGGTGTCTCTGGTAAAACAGCATTTCGTGAAAGTAAGCGTATTTGGTAACATTCTGGCTGTAATCAATCCTAAACATAGTAACGAAATAAAATTTTTCTTAATTTTTCGCCATCCTTTAAGACATATGAAAAAATTGAAATAGCGTAATTTGCATTCTTTCAATGCTTGTCCTGTAATTTTATATGACAGCTAGTAGCAATAATTTTTTGTCTTTGTGATCATAAAAAAGGCTTAATTTATTTAATATGTGCATACTCTATTGTTTTATAATTTAAATATTTATTTTATTGATTTTTTTTTCTTTATAAACCGTACTCTAGCATAAATATTTTTAGTGAAGACAAGAACCTCGAATTGTAAGCCATCTTAGCGGGCTAGCTTCACTTTGGTAAATAAAAAATATGCAACCTTTTTTAAATTATGAATTTTCATATTTTTATACAACGTTTGCACTGAAATTTATTGAAGCATTTGACGAACATAAAATTTAGAAATCTATACTATGAGTTGATATAAACGGTAAAATTACATTTGGTACCTAATGTTTGATCATCTTTTTAATATATCATTGGTGAAAATGATAAATTAATGGGAAGTATCAATGCACACAAAGGTTAATTCGATGATTTTCACATTCCTCTACATAAAATAAGAGTTTGACATTACTGACACTGTGTACACCGATGCTAATCATGAAACGCCCAAAATTACATTTTTGACATTCATTACTTCCATTTGGTTTCATTGGTTGCCAGGTAAAAAAAGAAAAGTCTTCTGGGGCATATTGTGAGTGGCGATAAAAAGTGCATCCCAAGTGCAAAAAGTCATGGGTTAGTTCAGAAGAGCCATCCAAACCGACACCGAAGCCGAATATTCATGGTCATAAAGTTTTGCTGTGCATGTGGTGAGATCAGCAAGGCGTTGTGTATTACGAACTGCTAACACCGAATAAAACTGTTGCTGCAGATGTCTACCAACGTCAGTTAACGAACATTGTATTGTTCTAAAAAAAACAGCAATAGCGGTTAAGAGACGCAAACTTAAACTCTTGCGTGACAACGCTTGGCCACACATTGAATGAGTTGTCGTGGATACACTCTTACAGCCCGAATGGGGCGTTCTACCGCATCCAGGGTGCTCACCCAACACAACGATTTCTGATTATTACTTGTTTAGATTAATGCGGAATGGCTTGGCTCGCATGCGGCGTTGAAATGCTGAAGTTCGAGTATGGGAGAAAGTTATAGAAAATGATGGAACACATTTCGATTAATATATTTTACACCAATCTTCCTCAACAAATGCCTTTTTAAAGTGAGAAAATGGCCAAAACACATTGAAGCGCCTAATATTATTTAATATTCAAGTGAAACTCAACGCTACGTTAGTTATTAAGCTAAATATAGTTTATGTATGTTGAAATACAGTTAGAACAAATGTGAGACCTAGTGGAGCAACGCCAGGAAAGGGATGGATCAAACACAAAATTAGGTAACTCGATGAAACATGACAAACTTCCAACATATACTACAACTAAAAGAGTGGATAGACATAATATCAAACAACGCGGAAATGATCTCCGTTCATCACGCTGAAAACAACAAATGAAGACGACACTGATTAAGTGAACACTATTCAAAAGCAGGGGCTTTGCAATGGCCATTAGTAAGTGGACGATTTAAGCCGGATAAGCAGAAGATCACAAAAGCCCAAACTGAAATCAGCTGTAAAAACATTAAAAACAATATTTATTATAGAGGCATTTTCCATTTACGAAACTATATCTAAGTCCATATTACAAAATTTAGAATTACCTTCCGATTTCTTAAAGTACATTCCGGTGGTAGCTCAACGTTTACAGAACGAATTAAGCAGGCATCCCACAAACCGTTGTCAAAGGTAATCTGACCAGGTAACCAGCTGATTGAAAAGAATTTTAGCACAAGCCTAACACAAGCCAAAAGAGACCATGCGAAAACAATCTAGACAATCTGCTGCAGCGATGTTTTTAGAACTGTCGTCAACAATGGGTGGTGCTAGCTTGGCATAAATAGGAAAGCGATCGGAAGCACAACTCCCAGAAGCGAATTTTTGTCATGAGCCTCCGACGAAGGCAATTTTTTAAGCCTCCTGGCGTAGTCTACCGATAAAAAGTGCGCAATGATGTAATGTCAGAAAATCGCGTCTGCGCCAGTACGCCATTAACGGCTATCCCGCTCCGCTAAGTTTGATAATTAAGATACCGCACAACTCCTTACAACTACGGATTTTTGTTAAGAGATGTAGACAGTTGGAGCAAATGCATTGTTTTTCCAAGGAAAATCTCGCAGTAAAATTCTTAACTGTTAAGCCTTCGTCTTCATTGCCACGAAACTATACATGCCACCTAAAAACAATATTGGACACTTTATCTGGATTGGAATGGTTAACAGGTAGTCTTGACTGTGTCGGAAATGACACAATGGGAACTGAAAAATTTGTTCGGCGTTCCGCGGTTCGGAAAGCTTAATTCTGATCTAAGATTGTCGCTAAGGATAGGCTGTATCATTGAAATTAGTACGTTGTCGTCAGACAGTTTAACTCCGACTTTTGGTTCAAAATATCAAACGACTGACCATTCTTAATCTAGATTTCACAGTGATATCTTTATGGGAGCTAGATTTGGGACTTAGTTGTTGAGAAATTTTCTTTGGATCAACGAGCGGCAATACAGTCAGATTAAACTTGTTAGGTTTACAAGTTGGACATTCTGGAACAAATTTCAGACAAGTGATAATACACTCCTTATGGAATACATTATTCGACGGAGTAACAACTAATGTATCCAAAATTTGCAATTTTCGTTGACATAAAATATATTGTGTTAAACTGCTATTGGCCAATTCTATCTGATTAACACTGTCTATTAGTCCTGTCGTCATATTTGTGGCTTAAAATTGCACGCGTAAATTGAAGTACTTTGAATTGAATTAATTAAAATTAAAATTATATGTCACCACCTTACTTCACTAAATCAACTGAAGTATCATTATATATATATATATAACTATATATATGTTAATTCCGTAAATTAAGAATATAATATTATATATGTGATATGTATTATATACAGATATTTTTAATATAAGTGTACTTTATGAGGGATGGCTTACAAGTGGATGGCTTGAGCGTAAATCACAGCTGCACAATCACAGATGAAATGAACAGAACAAATGAACCAGCCGATGCCAAACACTACGCCATGTCGCAGATCCTAAAATAAATTTTCGATTCATTTATGCACTATACAAAAAGGAGTAGCTAAGCTCAGAAAAACGATGGTTTGATAATGACAATATGTCGAAGATCAACAATTCGAAGCTATGTTTACTCAGTTCTCGCACCCATGCACCTATGCCGAAAATAAAAAACAATACAGCTGTGTATATATATAAAAGAATCCAAAAGTTATTCATATGAAAATAAATATATATTCTTATGAACTAGCGGTGAAATAGTTATGAGGCAACATCTCAAAGGCATGCAATTATTTAAAAACATTGCCAGGTGAAATGGTAAAAACAACAGACGGGCCTCACCTTTGGCGCCACTTTTGTGTAACAACGCGTACTTGTATAATCCTTTTTGTAGTAAGTAATGTTTTCGGGCCTCAAGATGACACCACTTTTTTTGTAACATAAAATATTTGAATGTCGCTTCAAACGTCGAGCTAGGAACGGTATTAATTTAAGGACTACTTGATAATATCACTTCACAAAGACAGGAGGCTAAGTAGACTGATGTGCGTGCCTTTGCGAAGCTAGCTAGTTCGGCAGAAGTGAGGTGGAAGTGGAAGGGTTATATTTTGCCCTTAGACGTTTGCACCTAAACGAATAGCACCCTTAAACGAACACACGGACGGATGAAACCTAGCTTACCGAACGGGCATACTCTAAATTTTGGGCCTTTCTTCGTCCTACCTTTCCACTGGTCTGTTTCGGTCCACGACGTCTATGGGAGATCCCGAAGTTGGGTCCAAGGACTCCTAATCTACTTTCCTCTTATCTAAAATAAAAAAAAATTCTTTATGTAATTTTCCTTTTACTACTACGTTTTTATTTATTCATGATTTTACTGTATTAATGTAGAGAAATAACAATAGTTATAATAAACAACTGTAGAAATAGAATTGGGATTTTAAATATACATCTCATACCGTTGTTGTTATAATTGTTTAATCAAGGTGATGTGTACGCTTTATATAAATATATAATAAAAGTACCCTAGCTATGTATATGTATTTAACTTTTAAATTAATAATCATAAAATAGAATGTTTTGAAATTGATGTGGCTACAATTTACAGGTTCTTGAATACTTAACGACATTTTTTTATGAACCATCAATACGACTCTCGAACTACATATCACGTTTGAAAGGTAGCACCGAATTCCAGAAGCATAAAATTCAGTAACATTATGCCTTACAAGTTAGGACCAGGCAAGGCCAGTTAAACTAACTCGCTTTTGTTTCTTAGGATGGCTCAGCAAAAGTATGTGTACTTTAATTACATCACGACATATTGGTTCATGTTAGGGTGATGTGTATGCAGCGCAACATACAGTTCATATCAAACACATATAAGTTTAAGTTTTCAAATACAGTGAAAGATCGACAAAATTTTAAATTATTTTCTTTGCGTTATGTGCGTGCTTCGAGTATTAATAAAATCAAGGTATTTAATTTAACAAAATTGATCAAATGCTTTTATATATTGTAACGTCCGCGTATGTAGATGTACGATATTTCGGTCGATCGCCTTGTCCTCTGCTCCTTACAAGAGAGTAGTGTGCAATTGAATATAATGACACAATTCAAAGAGAGAAGTTATGAAAAGAGAACAAAGTGCAAAGTCCGTCTGTATAAAATAAGGGTACTTTGTACTTTGTACTTGAAAATGGTATGTACTTCTTTGATTGACAAAAAGACTGACAAGGCAAAAAGAAAACAAGGCATTCTGGATTGATCCGTCAAGAACTGAACAACAAGAAGAGGATTAATTGGAAAATGTTTAATTAAAATTAAATGGGATATCTCTTTGAAAGAACTGAGCAGATTTGGTGATATCTCTCAAAAAAACTTACAAAAATTTTCCAAGTTTACAAATCAAAGCGACCAAGGAAAAATGGAAACGGCACAGCTAGATAAGTAAAAGAAAAATTACATTAAAAAAATAATTGTTTAAAACTTGATTTAAAAAAAAACGAATATAGAATAAATAGTTATAAGTTTTAATAAAAAGTTGATCGAAACTGTACCGATATGTGCTTAAAGATGTGTTATAGTAATTATGATTGTAATAAATAAAGAATAACTAAGTAATAATAAAAGCTAAGTAATAATAAAAGTAATAAAATAAAAAAAAGACAACAAAGCCAGTTTAAAAAAACATTTCGAGAAGAAGAACTGTTAATTTCAATATATACATCTGTATATGCTCGCGAATAAAGAAAAGTGTGCACAATACAAGACAAAAAGAATTCAAAGGGAGAAAAAACATACATATAATTTCTGGCTAGTGATGAAGACCTGTACCACTTATTGTGATGCAATAGTAAGTAATTCCTTTTATTTGTGGGTTCTTAATTTGGTTTTATTCGAACAAAAAAGAAGAGGAATAACGCCTGCGATTTAAGCGGCAAACATGGTTTCGTGAATATGAGTGTGTTTGTTTGACAGAGATTTAACGGACCGGCATACACATAAGCACAGACCAACAGACAAGAGAACTGTACCGACTGACAATAGGACCGCTAGTTAACAGTATGGCAACAGTGAATTTGATGATTCCCTATATATATATATCGTCCGAATTTATTCCTTTTTTTTTGTGAACGCAAGTGGACTAGCCAGGCAAAGTAAATTACAGTCCCAGCTCAACGCATTACAATATTGGATTCAAATTTACTTTATACTAACAAGCGTTAATGCCTGCTTTTACACAGTTTAAAAGATTTGTTTTACATCTCAAAAATTTCGTAACGAACCTCGACGACAAGATGGCGAATCTTCGACATTGTGTCTAGTTCATTGACATTTATTTTCATGATAGGTGCATGCACAAAAAAAAAAATTAAATTTTCGCTGTTATCTATTTATAAAGTCATTGTGGGATTGTTTGTCGAAAATTTTCTGGTTTCTTTCCAGTATATAAATTCCACAAAATTTGTATTTAGGAATTGGTTTTGTTCGCACTTTTGGTCTCGCCAAAAATCTCCTTTGCGAAAGTCTAAACATGTCCTCGTTTTTTAGTTGTAACGAACTAACGCTTAATATTACCGACCTCAATTTGAGTGTCGAGCAAGCTAACAAATTGGAAGGTGTAATAAGTGCCATCCTACAAAATTGAAGGATTGGGCAGCACCTTACTAATTTCTTATACCGTCGATACAGGGAACAATAAATCTATTAAACAGAGTCATTTCACTATATCAACTGCAGTAGAAAAGCTCCTGTTTGCAGAGCTCGATTACTCGCTCTAGAAGTTATAGAAGAATCTCGAAGCCCTTTGTCTTCACCTGTTACATTAGCCATAAAGCCAGGAAACGTTCGATTATGTTTAGGAGCCCGAAAAGTAAACAGTGTTACGGTTAAAGATGCTTATCCTTTACCGTTGATTGGTGCTACATTGAGGAGATTACCAAAGGCTGAATATATCACAAGCCACGACTTAAGAGATGCTTTTCGGCAAATACCGTTAGACGAAAACTCGAAACAGAAGTTCCTGGTCGTCCATTGCACCCATTCGTGCCAATGCCGTTTGGGTTGTGCAACGCGTCCTAAACTATATGCCTATTAATTGACAAAGTGATTCAACCTCAACTACGTCATCAAGTTTTTGTTTACTTAGATGGTTTGTTAATTATCTCTGAGACTTTAGTAAACATCTTCAAGCATTGTCTGAAATTACTTTGTATATTCGGAGAGGACACTTAACCATTAATGCTGAAAAGAATAATTCTTGCAAAAACAGGTAAAACAGACATATTATTGGTAATGACACCACCCAAACAGATTCTGACAAAGTTCATTTCGCGGCTATCCTTTGCCGACGTCTGTTCGCCAGTTACGACGACTTTTACGTGTTTGTGGTTGGTACCGACTGACATGTTAAAGAAAAAGAAACCTTTCGAACGGTCAGAAGAAGGGAAACCCTTGTTTGAAAACCTAAAAGAACAATTATGTTCTGCTCAGTTGCTAGACAAACCAAGTTTCAATCGTCCATTTTCTATACAATATGACGCAAGTCAGTTTGGAGTTGCTGCTGTATTAGCTCAAAAGAATGAGGAAGGAGAAGAGGGTTCGATTTCTTATATATTTAATAGTGCTCAAAGAAACTTGTCAGCCTCCGTAAACGAATGTCTAGCAGCCTTTCTGGCTATTAAAAAGTTTCGAGCCTCTGTCACGAATTTGGAGTTATTACGGATCACGTTTCTCTTAAGTTGTTAATGTCCGCAAAGGATCTTCACGGTCGATTGGCTAGATGGTCGTTGAAATTGCAAAGTTTTAACTTCTTAATTATGCATCGAAAAAGTAGTCAGTACGTTGTGCTCGATTTCTTGTGTTCATTCCGAAGACCTTGAACAAATTAATAGTTTACAAATGCGTAAGTGCTTCTTAGAAGTATTGACCGTTTCCAAAGAAATTGATTTGACTTCGCTGCGTTTTAATCCTCACAATATGTGTCTTCAATAGATTGTATTCAGCCAAGGCGAGAACAATTACCGGACACAGAGATTCGAGCTGTTTTTATTTACTAGCGCACCGAGTATGCTACAGGAAGTGCAATTCAAGAACAAAATTCGTGGATATTACGGGTTTCATCAGATCTTACAATGGATGTACTCAAACGTGCTCATGAACATCCATTGAGTGCTCATGGAGACATAACCAAAAGCATTTATCGCTTAAAAACGCTTTTCTACTGGTCGAAAATTTCAGATTGTGTATCTTTCTGCGGTATTTGTAATTAGACAAAAGTACCAAACCAAATTTTAAGGTCACGTATGGGTCAGCCACTAATTTCTGTACGACCTTTTCAAAAGGTATGTCTCGATCTGTTAGATTCTTATCCTAGATCATCATCTGGTTGTATTAGTGTTATTATTGTCCCAGATCATTTCTCGAAATTTCACTTTCTTGAACTTATCAGAAAGCCTAATGCAGAAAGTTTGCTGGAAAACTGTGTATTTCACATGTTTCGCGTACCTAAATTAATTGCGACTGCCAAACATGTTCAATTCAAATCCCTATTCTTGGCCTTGTTAAAGAATTATGGTACCCATTATGATTTTTTGCCTTTTATTTTCCGCAAGCTAATATGAGCGAACGAATAAATCGAGTTGTTTTAGCCGCCATCAGATCATATATTAAACCCTCTTGAGACTAGGATGAAAACTTATCAACCATTAGTTTTTCTGTTATTCACTTTACTATATTCTGCTTGGACAAAATATGCTAAGTAATGGTACTATTACGAAATCTCGATCTTTTACAAGATTTACTTTCTTCTTTAAGGGCTGACAAGAAGCTAAAGTTGATTAGAGAAAACGCGCACGGAAATGTTAGAAAAGCCTATACTCGAAACTCGATTGGTATACCGCTACAATGGCAAGCTAGCGAATCAATTCGGAAAGGTAAAAGGATAGGCATATTTCACGCTAAAGATTTGCGCGCAGCATCATTTAATTGCCTCCGGCTTTTGATGCTCCCGTTACCCTCGCGCACAAAACCTGTTTTGTAACATGTAGTTTTACTAAACAATTTTCGTTAAGAATGCAACGTTGCCTCGTATGAATTGTTAAGTTCAGTAACAAAAAAAAAAGAGTTTAACGTTGATCGTTTCGGTATATTTCCTCAGTGTTTTGTGTTTGTGACCAGAAGAAGGAAGAAAGACAAAAAAGGTGGCGGTTGATAAGATTGCACGAGCGAAAAAGAAATAGTTAAAAGGAAGAAAAATTGTAGAAAATTAAAGTTTAAAATTTGAATAGTGTACGTGCACCTGGTGATATAATTTCTTTTGATTAAAAAGGCTATGGAAGTATTTAAAAAAATCCAGAAATAGCGATACTCAGGATTTTATTGTTACACTAAAGAAGACAAAAAGAAAGATGGCAGTTGTAATTTTCAGTAAAAAGAAAAAGTAAAATAAATATTGAGTCCTATTTTTTACGCACAGTTTCTATGTACAGTTTCAATCAACTTTTTATTAAAATTTATAACTATTTATTTTATATTGTTTTTTTTTTTTAAATCAAGTTTAAACAATTATTTTTTTAGTATAATTTTTCTTTTACTTTCCCGTTTCCTTTTTTCCTTGGTCGCTTTGATTTGTAAACTTGGAAAATTTTTGTAAGTTTTTTGAGAGATATCGCCAAATCTGCTCAGTTCTTTCAAAGAGATATCCCATTTAATTTTAATTAAACATTTTCCAATTAATCCTCTTCTTGTTGTTCAGTTCTTGACGGATCAATCCAGAATGCCTTGATTTCTTTTTCCCTTGTCAGTCTTTTTGTCAATCAAAGAAGTACATACCATTTTCAAGTACAAAGTACAAAGTACCCTTATGTTATACAGACGGACTTTGCACTTTGTTCTCTTTTCATAACTTCTCTCTTTGAATTGTGTCATTATATTCAATTGCACACTACTCTCTTGTAAGGAGCAGAGGACAAGGCGATCGACCGAAATATCGTACATCTACATACGCGGACGTTACAATATATAAAAGCATTTGATCAATTTTGTTAAATTAAATACCTTGATTTTATTAATACTCAAAGCACGCACATAACGCAAAGAAAATAATTTAAAATTTTGTCGATCTTTCACTGTATTTGAAAACTTAAACTTATATGTGTTTGATATGAACTGTATGTTGCGCTGCATACACATCACCCTAACATGAACCAATATGTCGTGATGTAATTAAAGTACACATACTTTTGCTGAGCCATCCTAAGAAACAAAAGCGAGTTAGTTTAACTGGCCTTGCCTGGTCCTAACTTGTAAGGCATAATGTTACTGAATTTTATGCTTCTGGAATTCGGTGCTACCTTTCAAACGTGATATGTAGTTCGAGAGTCGTATTGATGGTTCATAAAAAAATGTCGTTAAGTATTCAAGAACCTGTAAATTGTAGCCACATCAATTTCAAAACATTCTATTTTATGATTATTAATTTAAAAGTTAAATACATATACATAGCTAGGGTACTTTTATTATATATTTATATAAAGCGTACACATCACCTTGATTAAACAATTATAACAACAACGGTATGAGATGTATATTTAAAATCCCAATTCTATTTCTACAGTTGTTTATTATAACTATTGTTATTTCTCTACATTAATACAGTAAAATCATGAATAAATAAAAACGTAGTAGTAAAAGGAAAATTACATAAAGAATTTTTTTTTATTTTAGATAAGAGGAAAGTAGATTAGGAGTCCTTGGACCCAACTTCGGGATCTCCCATAGACGTCGTGGACCGAAACAGACCAGTGGAAAGGTAGGACGAAGAAAGGCCCAAAATTTAGAGTATGCCCGTTCGGTAAGCTAGGTTTCATCCGTCCGTGTGTTCGTTTAAGGGTGCTATTCGTTTAGATGCAAACGTCTGAGGAAAAAATATAACCCTTCCACTTCCACCTCACATCTGCCGAACTAGCTAGCTTCGCAAAGGCACGCACATCAGTATACTCAGGCTCCTATCTTTGTGAAGTGATATTATAAAGTAGTCCTTAAATTAATACCGTTCCTAGCTTGACTTTTGAAGCGATATTCAAATATTTTATGTTACAAAAAAAGTGGTGTCATCTTGAGGCCTGAAAACATTACTTACTACAAGAAGGATTATATAAACACGCGTTGTTACAAAAGATTTCCAAGTTATCACTTTAAGAATAAGAATAACCTGCTGATTATTCTTAATTTCTACAGATGCACTCTTCATCCTTAAAAAAACCTTCAAGAAAACATTACACCTACGGCTAGAGTGCTTTCTCGAGTCTAAGAATTTTAGCAATTTCCAATTTCCAAGAACATCAGCAATTTCCAATTTCGCTTTAGTTCTTTCAGATCTTCCCAAGGCAACGTTGCCACTTTATGGTCTGCAATTAACTTAGCCTTTGCTAAGCATCACATTGTCATTACCTGCTTTCTGGACGTAAACTTAGCTTTTGATTCTGTTAATATTAACATCTTAAAATTTATTTTACTCTTTCTGAATCTCCTTATCAGATTTTTTAATTTATTATATCACCTCCTTCTTTGTAAGAACAAAGATGAGGTCGCCGTGCACAGGAGACCCTTCGCAAGTATTGCTCGTGGCTCTGTATTAAGTCCTCGTTGTCTTAATTTATATATTAAAAAATTTTCAGCTGCCTGTCGGATTATATCTCTGGTTTGTGATATTCTGAGCAACTTGTCATTTTCAGTTCTGCAATTCGCACTTGATATTCCCTGCGCTCCTCTTAAGTCTCTCCAACTCGCACTTTCAATTAATAAGACTAAGTCTGTGGTTTTTGCAAAAAGAAGAGGAGGCGCTATTGTCTTATATATGGTTCTCCTATAACGTTTGTCCAAACTTTTGACTTTTTAGGCTTTTTTCTACGCTCGAAACATTATCCTACTGCTCACATTGACAAAGTTACTAATCAATGTTTCCAACTAATTAACGTCCCGGAATTTATTTATGGTATTTTATGAGGTTCAGACACTTTTTGTATAAGTAAGCTACATCTCGGGTTAGTAAGGCCGAATTGCAATACTTTTGCTTACTCTTATTGGACATTTCGATTAAAAATCTCATGAAATAGTGCAGAATTCAATGGACATGTCCCCGTTTTTACATCTAATAAAATTTTATCCAATGAGAATCATTCGGCCTTATTTTTCATTTGCGATCTTCTATCATGCAATTCCTCTCTTTCCTTTTTTAAAATTTTTACTGAGAAACTGAAAAATTACAACATTATAAAGATTGGCATATACAATTTATTTAAGATTCCTTTCGGTTCACATTATTTGCAACCAGTTATTAAGTTTCTACCTGTGACACCGTCCTATCCGCTTTGCAGTCGATTCCCTCAAGTAAAGTCTATCCTCATGTGTTAGAAATTAGATCTTTGTTATATAACCTTAAATCTGATGCATTTGTATTCATTTTCTCCGTGTCCCTATTCACATGGGTATCCTTGGAAATACCACTGCAAATAATATTGCGTCTTTCAGACCTCACATACCAATGATTATTCTCTGATTTCCGCTGATTCGATGGCAATCGACAAGAAGTACCCAATCTCATCTTGGCAACAGCGCTGGAATAATTCAATTTACGGTCGTCAATTATACTCCCTACTTCTGCAAAAAACTGAAAACTTTGGTGTGCCACTTGCCGTCTCAGATGAGACATTATTTATGTTTTTAACAGGCTGATCTTTAATCACACGGGATGCAATGATCATCTATTTAAAACTAACATAATGGAAAGCCCCTCATGTAAGTGCCGTGTTTTACAGTCTCCTATCATATTTTATTTATCTGTCCAAATGTGGCCGCTTCTATTCGCTATTCCACACTTCGCAAATCGGTTGCGTATGGTCTGCATGATCGCAGCGTTCTAGACAATTTCCGTTTTCGCACTTTAACGGCTCAAACAAAGAACTTAGTGTTCAGATTGAATCTCTATTCCACAACGCTACGATTCTTCAGCTGCTAATTTGCTGATTTGAAGAAGATATATAATCTTGTAGAAGATGCGCTGAAGTGTAAAGCAGGGCGAACCCGAATTCGTAATCTCTATTAGAGAAAGAGAATTTAGAAATAGACAGCGACGACCAATGATCCGTAAAGCATCATAACAAAGTAATGGAAAATTAGCGCCAGGCTCGTTTACTAGTTGGTAGTGTCATAACATCAACAAACAAATATCTTGAAATGTGCCTTGAAGACCAATATTACAAAGTAGAGATTCTTTCAACAAGAGTCTTCATTTTAAATTTCGCGTAGTTTTCGAGTTGTTGACAACAAACTTTCATTGCGATGGCACTTGAGAAGTAAATGCTGCGAAATTTTCATTCACTGATCGGTTGTTAGAAATGCATGGAAAAAATCTTGATTATTTTGTGCGATACTTTTTATTAGCCTGAATAGGTAAGTAAGTAAATCCGTTGCATCTGCGACTCCGAAAATTTCGAAGAAATAATCGCATAGCCTCCCCGATTTTCACGATACTCTGTTGAAAATACTGCTTTGATCATTACTGTGAACTGATGCTTTATTCAACGATGTTTACTGATTTCTTCCTGTCTGAAATTGATGCTATAAGTATGAATAATGTTCGGCAGAGCAAGACCATTCGTTTTATAGGTTGTGGAAGAAGGGATCTATTGCGTGATTGATTGCTGGAATGACCTTACACATGACGCCATCAACCAGATTTCTAAGTGGCTTTAAAACAATCCTTCAACAAATTATTTCAAATAATGACGATACGTCGAATATTTCTTGCACTTATAGACTTCAGCTATTTTTGTTCCAATGAAAGTAAATATTTATGAATGAGTTCCTGAATTCAAACGTTTAAGAACCGAAAAGCCACAAAAATCTACCAAAATAACAAGATGTGGACAAAGCTTGCAAATATCTTTTAGATAAAAATTTAGTAGGGAGCTTTTGGCGGAGTAATATATTTGGTTTTGTTAGGACAAAAATCAACAACGAGTGGGCACAGAACTTGAAGCCATTTTTAAGTAACCTATTTAACGTATTTTTGCAGGTTTGTTGTATTTATACTGGAGGAAATTTATTCTTATGTTACATATAACATAATGATAATTTGTTAATTAGCATAGATTCCTTCAAGACTGAAACAATTAGTCCAATGCTCCTTTAGCATTGTCTTGTCTTTTTTTTTTTTTTGGAACCATCTGTCAACACCCTTAAAATGGGCTTCAATTTCCGCTATGATCTCAAGATATGCTGAAAAGATTGCCGTGTGATATCTTTAGAATGTCAGCTGTTTGTTACAATTTCACTTTTTTCTATCAAGAATAATTTGTAGGATTCATTTTGATGTTTTCTAATGTTTTGGCTATCGAATGCAGCCCGCAAAAGTGCTATATGTTCGAGTTCTCTTAAAATAGTAAACCACTTGTAATTTTTGTTTTTGACTGAGAAGAACTGTCATGACATTTTTTAAGCCATTTGGGGGCATGAGCTGTATTTTTTGGCATCAAAAAGACGCATATAATCAACACACAAAATTTCGTTATTTACATTACTTCTGTTGTTTAGGAAATAATAAGTGTAGCTGCACTAAAATCGTTGAAATTGTGCTACGATTTGTTGACATATTACATAAACAATCTACTATTAGCGCGAAATACGCAACTAATGAGATGATTGGAAGTATAGGACTAAGACATAAGAATAAGAAGAACTTTGGTTATAGAAGTCACTAAGACTAGCCAGAAAGCTGTGCTTATTTTGGAAAGAAGCTTTGGTACTCACCACCCAAATTAAATGTATATAAAAGGTATAATTCTTAACATAAAATTCGTATTTATTTCTATTACATTGCTTAACAACGCTCACTTCCGTCGTACAATAAGTTATCAATATATTGCTATGAAAAACACATATCTGATAAAATAAGTGCGCTAAAAGAAGTCTACATGGAAATTTTTATTGAAAACGTAGTTTCCATAACGCAGCCAAATAAAGATTTAAATTTTATATCGCCTGCTACTATATTATAATGTTGACATTTTCTAAAATTTGGCTCTCCTGGGAAAACCAGCATGTAAAAGCTTTAACTAGCAAAGTCGAATTAGATAGATGACTAAAGAAGAACTCAAAAGAAAAGCATTTGATTACGGAGGAAAATCACTGAAAATCTTTCAGAACAAAAATTACTTTTATTGGCTTAGAAAGACTCTTGCAACCGTCTACAACATGCTAAACAAATTCGTTACCTGCAAGAAATTTTTTCCATAAAGTTTGCGCTTTTTCCTTAATCGCATTACCGAATACTACCAGTTTCAAGGAAATTTTTGCTGGAAAGTTGCAGCCCAACACCTTACCTATTACTATATACATTTTTTTACTTATACATTTTTTTACCTTTTTCTCCATAATTTTATGGTATGTAAATTATAAAAGCGGCGAATGTGTTTTGGACAGATTCAGCAAAACCGATACGTCCCAGAACGACTGAATTTTTCAGAATATCTCTAAAAACACATCATCTTATATCTTATTTTTTTGACAAGTTACTTTCAACATTTGATATTATATTATAATAAAAGACTGCCTTGTTTTGGTTGAAAATGCCACTTTTCCAATCAAATATACGCCAATCGTACAAAAATCAGTATTTCTAAAAAATCCTACGTGTTTCTCTAGCTATAGATCTATAGGAAAGAATAATTTTTGATTTTTTCGATTCTCAAATTTGCGCCAATTACGCTCTAGGCGGTATTGTTACTTTTTGATGTTTTTCACAAATAATCTTTTTTTAATAGTTAAACATACGCTTACTAACATCATCGAATGTTATCATTTAAAGACGTTTCCGTCCACCCAAAGAAAATCGTCAAAACAAACGTCTATGTAGACTGTTGCAGCGGTTTCCCTTTTAGCTGGACAGAGTTGAATCATGGCTATTGAAGAAAAACGTCGAAAAGTACCATTAACGTGTTTTTAACGCAGGCAACGAAATACATAGATGTTCCAATATTTTGTTCAAAATTGAGATAAGATTTTTTGAGGCTCTTTACCGTATCTGCTATCAATAACACTAGTGACACTGCTAATTAGCAGCCATTTGTATGCTTGCTCTTTCATTCTGGTTACTTGTGGAAAGATTCTGTTCATAGTTTCTTGGTATGACGTCGCATTCTTTTAAACGTTTGCAAAGCAGAAGCACATACAATTCTGGGTTTTCAAGTAAATATGGGTCTTGGTATATATAAGTGTGTATGTACAAAAAGGCTTTCATAAATTTCTATGAAAAATCAACTTATATGAAAAAAATTTTTTCGTATATATGTCACATCGTAAGTTTAGAAGGAAGCGTAAAGTTTACTTTGTTCTTCTGCAGTTTATATAAACGTTTTATAACATAAAAGCTGATAGTGTGATTCCCTGACGAAATATCTGAGGAGAAAAGAATGTTCCTAACACATTCAATAAGGTGGCAATAATCGTACAGTTTATGAGTTCGTTCTCCTGTCGATTCGAAAAAAGAATTAATATTTTTCATTAAAGAATTATATAAATTATTGATCACGAACAGTGTCGTTTACCTTTAGTCCCAAATATTTGGTAAAACCTAAGCTTTCGTGTAACAGCACCTTTAATTCTGAGATTATTAGTTTATAAATCGAATAAGAACTAAGAACAAATTTAAATCTACTTAATTTTCTCGTGACCCGTTGCCAAGATCTACCCTTAAGGAAATCACTTAAGTTAAATCTTTTTGGACATAGATCTTGCGAATATGCCTGGCATGCTCTGGTAGATCACGAAGAGTTAGTGCGAACTTTGCGGTTGCAGTGCTATTTATACCGGCAATAACAACTTTTACTGGGTGCCAACGATGCAGTGAAGTCTTTCTAGATAAATTAAATCCTAAATTATGGCGCTTAAAGTTCTATGCTTTATTAGAAGCGGAGCAGAGATTCTGTACAATACTCTTTTCATCTTTAGTGAAGTTTTTCTTCTTTTTATCCCTGCTTATCATTTTACAAAATACGATCACTTCCTCCGTGTTGTTCGATGCAAAAACTAACGATCTTTAATTGGTTTTTCCAAATCGAATTATTTCTTTTTAGTTACCTAGGTTCGTTATTTTTTCCAATCAATACAGACAGCCGGCTTTTTTGCCTCCTAGTGAATTTGTTTTTGCAAGCATCGTGGCATAACTCCACTTTAACGTTACTCGTCTTCTGTCATTGTGATCGAACACGATGCAAAGTCTCTCCAATTCCGGAATACATACGTTCGTTAAACGTTTTGTTAGAGTCGCATATTTTTTGATTTTTAATCACTCAAGATCGTTTGCATCGAAATGGTTTTTACAGATGTATAAGTGTTTATTTTCATTGTTTAACTTGCAAATATCTAACCAAGACTTTCTTCTATCTTTATCCCTTGAAAAATGAAATAACCTTATATCTGGATTAGGCTAGCGATTTCTTATGCAGTATTGTCGCCTTATTTTCTAAAATGGTACTACGTTTCTATGAGTCACTTCACATCTTTTCTGTCCGTATATATGATATGTGATAAACATATCTAGGCTTAGCGTCGACAATACCCTCAACTTCAGCTTGCCTGTAGTAATATATGCCGCTTTAAAATGATAGCTGCCTATACGCTGCGAAGTCTTTATTTATAATAATTGTAGTAATTATATTATAATTCTCTCCTGGCGACTCTACTTCGGATCAATTGATAACTTTTCTGTGCGCGCTTTTAAATAATAAATAATTGTTTATTCGTCGTAATATACATTAAAGGTACGTTTTTGAACTGTTTAGCCGTCACGAGTATCTGAGTATTGATATCGTGTTGGACGGTAGTGGCTTTGGGTTAGCGTACGAATTCCGGGTTAAAATTTGGAGCGCTACGGCTCACTATAAGTATTGTAAGCTGTTTAAAGTGGTCTGCGAGCTTATCAACTCGGAAAGTGTTAGAAAGGAACGGTTTGGATATAGAATAGCTGCTTGATTATGATTGATTTTGTTCTTGGGCAATAAGGATTGCCCTTTTAACCCGTGCCAAGCAAAAACTGGTTCCGGTTCCGACCGTCATATATCGTGTTGGTTGTGTAAGCGCTATGAGCATCCGAAGTGCGCAGGTCTCACTTGTAGGACAGCGGATACTGTTGGCAATGGTGCAAAAGGAGTACGTTGGTCCTGCCCGCACTGTAGAAAAACGATATTGACTTCTACAGGTTGTTTACACAAATAAAACTGAAATTTTTGGAGGTTAAGATGTCGTTCAATCCAGCCGTGGGCGACAAGGGTCTGGATTTATCTCGTGGTTTGGCCCTGCGCAATTGCAGGGAGTTAATAGAAATGTTTAGTCACCCCAGGGTTAACTATGCTGGAGCAGTAAAGAGCTCAACAGCAACTACCGTTGCAAGTTGTGGTGGATCAGGTGTTTCGACCGCGTCAGCGACGATGCATCAATCAGCGTAGCATCTTTAGTTGAGCAGGATGATTCTTACAATGCTGTTATTGCCTCTGTACCCTTGATAGGGGCTAATGAGCAGACGAATGAACAGGTGAAGTGTTGTGTGTCCACCGTGGAGCCGTCACTAAACACTTCAGAGTTGACCGCCGCTGATTCTCATCAATTGGCGGCGGTACCTGCAAGAAAACCTATTTTTAAATCACGGTTATCGTCCTGCATAGCCAAGGAAGCGATTGTGGAGTACTTAAGTAATAAACTTGCAGTGGAGGATGCGGAAAAACGTAGCGTTTTTAAGTTCAGTTCAGCACGTTACCAATATATTGTTTCCTTCAAAATTATTGCTCCGGCAGCCCTATTTGAATTTATTATGTCGGCAAAGTTATCGGCTCAAGACATTTTTATTAAAGAATTTGTATGTCGGCAAAAGAGTATCACTTCCATAGTTTTGGAACAGACCATCAGGCAAAAAACCAATGGAGAGCTGGCATGTACTGGAAATAGCATATCAGAATGCCCGTGGTGTTAATACGACACTACGCAATGCGTTTGTAAGTCCTGCTAATGCTTATTACCATGTCGTAGCATTTACAGAAACGTGGCGTAAGTGGGGGGTATTTGACAGAGAGATTTTTTACTCGGAGTTTGAGATATTTAGGTGTGACAGACTGCATAAAACTAGAGGGGGAGTGTTAATAGCGGTTAATCGTTACCTACTAGCTAACCAAAGATTAAGATCTTTGGTTAGCCCCTCTTTGTCTACAACTGTTGAGTTTGCTGGCGTTAAAATAAAATTGCATATCTTTAATGCATATATTACATGCTCTTACATTCTTCCAGCGTCGGATATTGCGGTTTACTTAGAGCACTTAGCTTTGATCAAAAATATTACTTCTCGACACAAACCAAGTGCCGTAAATTGTCCAGATGGCAATGGACCATGTGCCCAAGTGATCAGTAGTGATTAGCGTTTATTTGCTAAAACCAATTACTTTAAACTTAGGAACTTGCTGAGCGGTATTGACTGGGACTCTAAAGATATTGATGATTCGGTATCCTTTACTTATAGTCAATTTTTTCCCATAATTTCCTTTTCGGTACTGTTTAGGTGTTGTCATACTTCAGAGTCTCCTGTTTGGTATACCAAGCATTTACGGATGATCCGTAATAAAAAAGTATGCTTTTTAAAAAATTCCACGGACTAGAAGGATTTCCTTCCGTCATGAGCTTTGGAAATTTCGAATCATCCGATGCGTCTGTAATAACGGACCTATTTGAAGATTTTTTTGGAGAAGTCAACCAACGTTCAAATATTTCGTTTGATAATTATATATATTTGGTAAGCTTGTTTGATATATTTCCGTCTATGTCCTTTTTTAAAGAAGAAATATTTATAGCATTGTCAACGTTGAAACCTTGTAATTACCCTGTTCCTGATGGCGTTCCATCTGCTATTTTCCACAATTGCGCTGATTTACTATGTTTTCCCTTGCATATTATTATTTTTATTATTATTAAAATATTAGACTAATGAAATAAATTCTGAGACTAAAAAAAAGACATTGAGCACTAGCAACAAAGGCTATCGGCTCTAATTTACAAAAATGTACATTAGATATTGAGCCTAATAGTTTTAATAAAGTAATATATTGAGCTGATATTCTGTTCTGAAGCTGATTTTAGAATGTCCAACGGGTTAATCGTTCCAAATGCAATACTTCTAGCCAAGGAAGAGATAAGGCAGTCGCAGAGAATGTGCTTTATAGTAAGAATTTGTCCACAACTGCAGATTGGGGAGGAAAACTTCTTCAAGATCCAGGCAAATTCTTGAAAATGTTTGGATTGGAAAACGTGGAATTAATTGAGGGTTAATAGAAGAGTAGTGTTGATGATGGTATCGTAGATTTCCTTCTGTAATTTTCTTTTTAATTTTACCTCTACTGTATATTTGAAGATCCAACTTTTCCATGACATCATCCATAATTAGAGATGCAGAAGCAGCATACTTTGCCGCTCGATCAGCCTGCTCATTTCCCAATAAACCGATATGATTAGGAACCCACAACATTTTAATTTTTCTGCCGGGTGATGTAATTATATTCCTTAATTTGTTGATGGTGCTCCATCTCGAAGTCAAAGGATTCGGAATAACTTGTAATACAGACAAACTGTCAGTAACAATGATGGTTTTGAGTTTGTTTTTATGGATAAGGTTCGCAGCAAGGAGAAGTAAATTCGCATCGCGTAGAATGGAGATAGGGTCTATGGATGTTTTAATGCCATCTAGGGCTTTTTTATATCAAAAGGGCTAATTTGAGAAATTGTTACGCTAGCATCAGTTGAAGAAATAACGATATATTTTTTGTCAATAGGTGTGATGTCACTGATTGGCAACACCGGAAAGTCCGAATTTTTAATTTTTTTCCTTTGGGGGGATGCGTCAGCTAATAGATGAAATCTATTCGAGTTTTTATCTGGCGCCCCGGGGCCATTATGCCTTATGGTTGTCTATTATTTAGTTGTTTGTGAAATAACCACTCACTTGAAAAGGTTTGGAAACTACTGAGGATAATGTGAAATGTTTTCAATTTTTTATTTTTGTTTTTTTTTTTACTTTTTTTTTATTACATATATAGGAAACACGTACGGTATCCGCGATAATCAGTTTTAGCAGAAAAAAAAAACACTGAAAAGGCACAAGCTAAATTCGCAACACAAAAACACCTAAACAATTAAAACGTTGCAGACGAAAAGAAAACACGCATTACTCAGAACACAAGTCGATGTCAATGCATATATTTTTAATTGCTCCGGAATAACTGTTGTCACTTCTAATGTTCCTCAGGGCAATCATCTTGGCGCGCTTTTATTTATTTTATACGCAAATGACCTTCCGAAATACTTTTAAAATTCCCGTGTTCTAATGTTTGCAGACGACGTTAAACTGTTCCCCTCCTTGGGGGAGCGAAACTATGGGATCATTGGTTCACCCATAGATGTGCCGAAACCTTCACCTCTTCGTGGTGTTCCCTACAAAACATTGACTGCGCATTATGGCTCTCTTTTACCTCTCGTTTTGAGAGTCGCTCAGTCAATGGCAAAGAACGGTTTAAGGCTTACTATCTATAACCTGGCAACAGGTTTTTCTCTTTGGAAATGGAAGGGCAGTCGGAAGAGGCTCTCTTTTCCACATTGAAAAGAAGCATTGCTTTCCCTATTTATTTCTCTTGGTGGAGGTCATCTAATGATGATGGCCAGTGATATCAAGTGGGCTGGGGCACAGCTGAATGAGTGTGCTGTGCGACGACAACTTTGGAAGCATTATTTTCCTTGAGAAAGGATAGTGAAGGATCGGCCTTCCGAGACTTGTGGATAGTCCAAAGGCAACTGCTATATACGTAGAGTATGAGATCACCCAAAGCTGATTAGCTTGGTGTAAGTTCTTGCTGGAACGGTAAGCCAAGAAGTTAAAGGGTGTCCACTGGGGTCAGTTTGCCCAAAGTAGGATTTCTCGGGCAGGTAGATGCACACAACCCATCAGAATGCCGGACGAATGCCTTCTTGCCTGACTGCTGGGTACGGCCCTTCGGGAAGTATTCATGGTGGCTGTGGTTGCCCCAAAGTTTCGCGGGGAGCTATCTAAGAGGTGCTTAGGTAGGCCTCGACGTATAGAATTTGGCCCAACCCATTTTCTATTGCGGGATTTCAGTGTAGCGAGGCCCCTTTCAATATCTCTCTCCCTGAGGGGTCCTCAATCAACTAAATTGATTGACAATGGTTGTAGGCAACCTGTCTGATTAAGACACATGCCAGGTGTAGACGTTAAAACACATACAGATATCTGTCTCTGTCCTCTGACTCAATACATGCTACTAAACTTCTTCAGTCTAATCTTAAGAACCTATGCTCATGATGTGCAATCAATGGTATGATGCAAAATAAAAAAAATGTAAGAAGATGTCGTTTACATGGTGTAAGACGATAGCCACTTATTATCGTATTGATAATCACATCCTGGAAACAGTTCGCAGTTACAACGACTGGAAAATTGGATTAGATATGCCGAATATATATGTGTAAGCAAATAAAATAAATATATAAATACATATATATATATATGTATATATAAACAAAATAAATAAAAAAGGTAACAATAAATATAATAAACTCCAATATATACTCTTCATATACGTTTATATGAAAATTTTCATCAAAAATTGTGAAAGCACTTGGGCATATGGAATTTAGAATTCTCCAATTTTCCAAAATAAACGATGGCAATAAAATAAATTGTATTTGCCACATAGGTACATGCTGTTGAGTCTTTTCTGTGCATACACACATATATACACACCAAAACCCATATTCACTTAAAAACACAGAATTGTAAGTGCTTCTGGTTTGCAAACGTTTAAAAGAAAGCGACGTTATTACAAGCACGTTATATTTTCACAATTGTGAAAAAATCTTTGGCAATACAAATAACGAGAATGAAGGGGCAAGCATACTAATGGCTGCTAATTAATAACATTATTGATAACAGACTCCCAAAAGGCCCCAAAAATCTTCTAATCTCGATTTTGAAGAAAATGTGGGAACATGTACGTATTTCTTTATCGCTTGTTTTTAAAAATTAATTGTGCAAGTCAGTTATTCTTAATTTGTAAATAAAGTCTACACTGTCACAAATTCAATGCGTTAAGAGAAACACGTAAAAGAGAAGAAAGAGAAGATTTTACGCAACAGTGTACTCAGCTATTGCAAGCGTGTCATATATATTTACAATCTAAGAGTGACTAGATACAATGAACGGAACGAGAATAGTTGCATAGTCATCACCGAAGGATGGGGGGGTGTATTAATTTTGTCAAAACTTTTTTAACCCCCAGAAGGAAGCATCAAAGACCTCACAAAGTATATATATTCCTGATCAGTATCAAATTCTAAATCGACTAAAGCATGTCCGTCTGGCCGTCTGTGTAATGTCTGTTGTAAACATGCTCGTCGTCGCAAAAACGCAGCTATCGACTTCAAATTTAGCAGAAATATTGAAAGTTCTTGCACGCAGGTTGGTATTGAAAATGGGCCAAATCGGTCAAAGGACACGCCCGCAGCACCACGTAAACTGAGAATATCTCTGTTTCTCGAAAGGAACGATTAATTGGCTTTTTACTCATTACTCATAAACAAATAAATGTACAAAAACTTGATCGAATATTGTAAGGACGATGCTGCAACGTTTGTGCACAAAAATGGAAAAAATTTACTACAACTACCCAATGTTATCAAACTTTTTTTTGTTTTTCCAATACCTTTATAACGCGTAGAAACAAGTTTCAAAAACTCCATAAAGTATGCAAATTCTTGGACAGTTTCAAGTTTAGAATGCATCTAAGCATGTTCGCCTGTTCGTCTGTGCATCTGTTTGCGCAGCTTTGTTGTATTTGGAGTAAACATTCTCCCGTTAGCGAAAATGAAGATATCGCCTACAAATTTGCAAAAGAATTTGGAATTGACATAAACTTTTCAAGGGACGCGCCTACAACGCCCACATGCCTATACGACAAAATAGAATATATTGAAAATAGAAGAAATCAGCTGTGCCCACCCCATATTATACAGCACGAAAATTTTGTTCGTCTACTTCTATTGTCTTTTTCAGGATAATGGTGAAGGGTATAAAAAATCCGGTCCCGACCGAATTTAATTTCCTTACTTGTTTTTGCTGTCGTTAAATATGGAGGTAAAATTTCTCAGGGTACTATAGCATGCGGAAAGGCAGAAAATAAAATATTACAATTTTCAAAACATTCATCGACAGAGTCGTAAGAGTCCGGAATGTAAAATAAATTTTTGGCAAAGTTCGGAAAACCGCTGGCGTTAATGGAAACGCTCATAACGATATTATTTGAAGCAAACGACATAAAAACTGGATAGGTGTTGTGCCAGCGAACAAGTAAACTGAAAGAAAACAAACTTCAAAGACTGAACAAAACTCCAAATTGAAATAAAGAAACTTGAGGAGAAATAGAGGAGAAACTTGATTTTGAAATTTGTAAATACTAATCTGTTTTTATGCATATATTATTCACATAATATGCTACCATGCTCAAAAATTATCAGATTTTGCATTTAAACCGCGCAGTTAACCAGTACTACTATTTTCTTAGATTGGCCGCACTATAGTTGACATCTTTGCCAAATTTCATGCCAATATTTACGTTAGTCGATGAATTACACTTGTTTACCTTAATCTAAAACAGTGCCTACTACACGTATATTAGTATAATAATACATAGAATATTTCTATATCGAAGTTCACATTGTGTAGGTGCGTCCAGGGATCCTTATTATACCTTACACACATATATACCGTTCGTTTGTATATCATTTTTCGAACCGATCTAATTTTGTCAATCTGTCTGCCTGTTTTTTCTTTTTTTTTTTTCTTTTAGAGATAGCTTGATGAAATTTGATACAACCAGATGTTTTGGTCCAAGGGCAAGTCTGCCGAAAATGGATTCGTCTTGTTCATTTCTTGATCACACTCCATATCACCTTAAAGCCGTTATATGAAAAATTTGCAAACTTTGATGGTTCTCGACACAAATCAGAAAGCAATATACTGGCATACTAAAAAATGTGCAAAATTTGGATGGATTTGGGTCTTTTGAACGTTCTTCCATTTAAAGATTCTTACAACTAATAAATCTTTATATAGCAAAAATCTGCAATTTCCAGTATTTTGTGATTTATATTAACTTGAATTACAAAGTTACTGTATTAAGTTTGGATCACACTGTTCAATTTTTTGGACAACTTACTTTGGGGTTTCCATGAAGAATGAGCTTTTTTATAAGTTATAATTTACGGCCTTTCACGACTAAGCTAATGAAGAGTTGTATTAACTGAAGCGCTGTAAAGTACTCAGTAGTGGTGTCCTTGCCCGAATATATTATATGAACATGATTTTGAATTAAAGTAATTTAACATATAGAATTTGAAGATATAGACCTGTCTTTACGACTTCACATTGATAAAAATATATATTATGTGATTGTGTTTTCGATAGAAAAAAGCTAATCGAAGCATAGATTTCAAGTAATCATTAATAAAGCAAATGGAAAAAACTTTAGAAAAATTCACTCTTATATTAACAACTTAGATTTTAGATTCAGTGTTATTCAGCAAATAAAAGAACCATTTAAGGAAAAGCCAACCAAAAAGAACACAATACAAATCAACGGCAGTATGGGCAAACAAGGCGTTCACAATCAGAAGAGTGAAGAAAATTACGACTGAAATATTAGTCAACAACAAAAGATCTATAGCGGAAAGTAATAGTTACTGCTCAGTCTGTGTAGGGCGCTGTGTACTTCTAAAGAAAAAAAAAGCCAAAGTCTCTATTTTGTTTTTGCGAACCAATACCTAATTTTATCTATAAATATAAACATATTTTCCCAACTTACCGAATTTTGATCTAGGGAATGAGTGTTCTCGCCATAAAACATTCAGTTTGGAGGCACTTGTTGGTAGATTTATATTACTAAACGGCAAGGCGCGCTGCACACGTGAATGCGTCTGATAATTATTACAAATTTGCTGGGTATTCTTACTGCCAGTATTGTAAACGTTAGCCGTTCTGGTAAGAGTTGTGATGTTAACATTATGAACGCTATTTAATAAGTTGCTAGCTTTATAATCGAATTCAACATCCGGTTTAGTAGCAACGGTAGCTTTTGGATTATTGTTATTAGAGTTGGTGGGCGGAGGGGATTGGTACTGGTAATTAATGATGACATTGCAATTCGTTAGCTTAGGGCCTTCAAACCACACAAGGCTAATAAGCAGCCACGTCAGATTGTACTTTGAGCCACAAAGGCGGCGCAACGTACGTATTGGTGACGTGGCACAAGGATAAATAGTGCGCATAGAATTCGACGTTGGTAGCGAGGCTAACAATCCAATTCTGTTAACAGATGTCGTAAATTTAGATGGTGAAGCACTTCTATTAGTTGATAGATTCTTGTAATTACAGAAAGGCAATTGTGATAAACGATTTAGTGTTGATCGGCAGCAAGATTTGCGATGTCGACGCTTCTTATGATTAGACCGAGCTAATCGTATGCTATTAGCAAACATAAATATACGTAAAGGATTCGAATTGTACGTTTTACCATGCTCATTAGTTGACATCAATATTTTCGTTGCCACGACAACAGGAACTATGCCACAGAGTGTTTGATGAAATTTTATACTGCGCTCGCACGAGTGTAACTTTAGTAAGTGCGGTAACATTTGACACAGTGCCTGCATTACAGCTTGATAATAATTATAGTGGTAAACTAATAGAAATACCCCACCCCTGCAACTTTTGTTACTAGATAACGGTACATAGGTGCGTAACCCGTTAGTAGCTTGAAGTATTTCGTAACATCCGAATGTTCTGAGCGGTAAGGTCCATACATAGGGCGAATATCCACCACGAAATGTACAAAATGCTAAGAAATTACCTCTATTGAATAAACCAAATTTGGAGAATTTAACACAAACGATTTCTACTGGGACGTTGGCACGGGTGCTTAAATGACCGTTTTGACAGCAAGTATTGCAATATTTGCAGCTTCTGTGGTTTATATTGCAATAATAAATAAAACAGCAAGTTTTAAAATGCTGATACGTTGGACAGGGCACCCCGCATATACTGCAACATATACAGCTGTAGGATGTACAGCACGTCGCAGTATAGGTGCACATTGAGCAAGCAAAACAGCAGTAACATGGACAGCAATAACAATTACAGCATTGCAACCAGAAATTACTGCCACTACAACAGAAGCACGAACACTGTTTACTATTTTGGGAAATACATTGAACAACAGCAGAAGGTCTTGTTCCTATACTAATGTCATCGGTCGCACTTGCAGTCGTTGGTATTGCCACAGGCGCAGCACAAACATGATATGTAGGCATCCACAACTTTTGATGCATATTACCACAATGTTGGGGGCAGCTTTTCTGATCACCTAGATATGAGAATCCTTTATCCGTTGATCTGTGCACTTGTTGATAATATCGTGATTGATGACGCTGCGGAGTTGCTGGCTGAGACTGTTCAAATTGCTGCTGTTGCTTTTGATAATACACGTGTATAAACAACATAAGCAATAAAAAGTCACCCATAGCACTAACTTGAGTATAACTAAGTGCAAATGAAGTGCTGTTTTCGTTTTTAAAGTACGGAAACATGCAACAAACGGAACTACAACTTCTTGATGGACTAACATGGCAGCCAAGTACAGCAAATACGTACGATAGAGGTCCCTTCCTTTTAAGTAGAGGTTTCAGTGATACTGTTGTTTCCATTGCTCTTGGCGAGGCCTTTACTGTCGTAGATGCCGCTGTAATCATCCTTATTTCTGATTTTAATCTTCTTTTTGCGCCTTTTTTAAAGTTGATAGTAATATTACTGTTATGGTGCAATTCCGACATAGCTCTTGAATCTGTAGCCTTGCACGCAAAGTGAAGTAATGCATTGCTTATATAAGACTTGCAGCTAAGATGACTAAAAAAAATACTTTGCATCCGCATGTTCAACGATGTCCAACAGCGGCTTATTGTTAGATTAATGTTGTGTAAGTTTCTGGCCAATAGCAACAAAATCTCAAAACTGCTCGCTACGAGCATATAAATTAACAATTTGTACAACCAAATGTAATAATAAAAGTCGTCTTCGTAAACATCCTGCATCGAGTTGCACGCGACGGTTTGTTTCGTTCCATTGTAGCTTTTTATCCAAAACGAAACGACTACATTGCGACTAAAATCAGTTGGCCAAATTGCAGGCGTTGATTCAACAGAATTAAAATTAATAGTAGTCAAATTATTGCACAGTTTTTTTTTTAGCCAATCTGTTACAAATACTGCTCCCTTTTCTTCCGGCTGGCTAATAAAATCATTTTGCTGTTGCAGGAATTGTTGTTGCTGGGTTTGTCGTTGATGCAGCACCAAACAGTTACCAACATTTATTGTCCATATTATAATTAAAAGTATTTTAGTGAAAGGATTCAAGAATTTAATGAAACCTATAAGTTGAAATAAAGTATATTGATGGTGTCTTCGCTGATATTCTTGGTGGGTTTGCTGTTGCTTTTGTTCTCCCCTTTTTATACTTGGAATATCCTTAGCCATTTAGTCGCACACATACATTGTCAAATAAGGCTGAGAGAGAAAAGCACATTACACGGGGCTCCAAACCAAAACTGCGAATCCAGGGACTGTAAAAAATTTGAATATTGATTTGCGTTTTAATAAATGGTAATTCTTTGTTATGCCATCACCGGAAGTCAATCGCTTACTAATTGTCATCATTCTAGTTGTAACACATTTAGCATTGAAGGTCCAATTATTTACTTATTTTCCTTGTCATGGAAACATAGGCGTAAGTTTAATAATTCTAAAAGAAACTTGAAATTTTAATGGCAAGGTATATATAGATACCGCAGGTTAAAACTTCCACTAAACGTCACTTTCAAATTTTGAGCAAATATTTGACTAGCCAATAAAGACATCCTGAACAAGATTAATTTTAAACCATTCATGTCTACACATGACCAGAATTAAAAGCGTTTGTTTTACCTTGGAATGACATATAGCATCGAACAGATTTCAAGGATATAGAAAATTCCAATAGATTCTCAAAAATTTCATTCAACCACTCCGGAGTGCTAAAATACAACATCTAACTGCGTTTTTAACTATCTTTGTTATATATATTTATCCTGAACTCTGCGTTTATTCACAGTTACATATTGATCAAAAAAATTGTGAATCCGCCTCTAATGGGGTTGCAATTGTAATAGAATTGCCTAGCTTCATGCTAAGTGAACGTTTGTTAAAAAAGCGGTATCTTCGTCGAGGAGGGTATCAACATGCCTCTAATAAATATGTTTGCTGCATTTTAAACTCTATTGCCGATGAATGTCGACTTTGGTATAGCCATTCCAGCACCATTGAAGAAGACACGAATGCCGTTTTCTAGTGTTACAAACAGAATGACGAAACCAGCATATACTATCCGGTGATAAGTGCAAGAGAACAAGAGATAAATCATTTTCGGTTTACACCGAATTTTTGATACCATCAACCTATAGTGTTGTTGATGCTCACATAAAACGTAAATGAAGCTTTTTTATCTATGTACATTTCATGTAATATTTAATAAAAAAAACGTTTTTTCTTTCCAGCGAAAACTTCGGATCTAGGCAACCTATTCCCGCTTATTACTTTACTTTAAGTGCAATAAGATAGTTAAGAGCTAAAACCAAATATATAATAAAAAATATTTCTCCTCTTCTTTCTTTTGAGAAAATCATAAGGCAGTGACTGTAAGGAATAAAAAAACCGGTGATCCAGCCGTATTTTAGAAGTAAATTCATATTCCTTGGACGTCGTAAGCTCATTGCCCATAGACCTACGGGGTCGTCAACTCCACAACGAAGTTACCGACCTTCATGACATTGTAACGATATAAAGATTCAGTCCGTTTATCTTTTTATCATTCAACTAATTTATATGCTTTAATATTTTGGGTATATCCATTTTTCTTATTTAAATATTCTTGGTTTCATTTAAAACTTAAGTGGCTTAAGTACTTTTAACTTAGATTTTATTCTCCAATTATTTTAGTGCTTTTAATTGACATTTGCACTTATACACACCCCGTGTGTTCGCTTATATTATATTGTGCGGACCCCCATAAACATGTCTGCATTTTTCAATGATTCAAGCACTGCTCCACAGGTTGAAGTATACTCCATCTACGTACATTTGTAGTTGGCAGCGCCAAACATTCTGAGATCTAGTTTTAAAACAACTCTCCCCTAGTTTCCTCAAGTCTACCTTCCGAACGTACAATGCGTACGATGAGCCTTGACACATGCCCTTAACTGTGTGGGGAATCAAAATGAGCTTCCTTCTTTGACGTTGTACAGATGATTATTTATATATACAACTATTTTTTTCTTTGTGTTTTTGAATGGTTTTAACTTGTTTTAGATTAATTTTAGTTACAAATAATTTTTGACAAGTCCATAGAAGAGTTTTTCTTTTCGCTAATAAAAAAATTCTTATAATTCTTATTCTTAAAATTCAATATATATATATATATATATATATATATATATATATATTTGTATATATATATATATATATCTTTTTTTGCTTTTGGAAAAAACCTTTAGATATTTCATACTTTTAACTTACTTCTTTTTCGCTACTTGCGAAAAAATCTTTTCCTTGATTCTTGTCTTCTTTAACACATCACTGTGTTAAAAAGGGCGTCACCCTTAACAATATGGTGACTTTTTCTGTGCACACCAATCCTTATTTTGTACAACAATATTGTCATATAGTGTACGTCAATTTTCTTAACACAACAATCATTTCTTTTAAAGACATGATGCGAAGTTCTTCAAGTGATTTTCTTTTCGATCAATACATGATTAGCTATTTTTTTACTCACGTCAATAGAAATCCAAGTGACCGAATTACTTTTAAAGAATCAATGGGTGCTCTTCCGAAATAATACTATTAAAGGGAGTTTTTTTACTCATATAAACGTCTACAGAAGTATTATTCTATAAGAATAGTGATGAAAGGAACTATTAATTCCTGCTCGTCTTTTTGTCTGTTAGTCTTCGCTGTCGTTGATCTATTGTTTTTGCACAAATATAGCCTAGAAATGCACGACTGTTATAACTCTTCAACATTTTCTAGTTCATAGTTGGCTAGTTCAGTTTTGTGCAGGATGGCAAATGCTAATGGTGCATCGGCTGGCATCTTACCGAATTATTTATTTGCGATTATCTTTTCGTTCTGGTATTAAATGGTTTTAATTTATTTTAGGTCAATTATATTTATGAAAATTTAGTGAACAATCTCTTTCTTGTGCAAGTCAGAAATTCGACAACAGATGAAGTATTGGATTGATTAAAAATAGTTCAAAGTATTATTATTATTATTATTATTATTATTACTATTATTATTATTATTATTATAAATTTAGCCAAAGAATAAATTCTAAGACTAAAGTGTTAAAGCATTAGCATCTAAGACTTTCGGCTTTTAGTTTTATTAATATTATTTATTATTAATTATTACTATTATTATTAAAAACTCTACCGCACTTGAGATTTGAACCGACGACCCCTGAGTTGCTAGTCGAGACTCTTGTCTCTCGGCCACTCAGGCGGATTAGTTCAATATAAACACAAAGTTCTCGGGTTAAATTTTAACAAAGTTGGCGGTTAGCTTTATTCCATTTGAAAGAAATATATATATATATATATATATGTCTAGCGTGTTACGACGTTTGCCATGTAACTGTAATCATTTTACGAGAAACGACATTTCCCAAGAATCCATTAAATTATCTTTACTTATTTTTTATTTGTATTTTCTCGGCTTTTGATGTGATATATTCTAAGAATTTATTTACTTTCCAAATTATTTTGAGATGATACAGCGCAAAATGAATTTCGCAGCGTGAGATATGAGTAGTACAACTATGCGTATGTAAGTGTCATATGAAACAATTGAAATTTTGCGTAAGTAAAAGACTACGTTTGGCTGTGAACATTTATATGATGACAAGCTTTAAAATAAGAGAACATTGCGGTGGAAGTCGCCAAATTGCGTGAAACCAAAATGTCAAAAACGCTGCGTTCATAAAGACCACATATAGACAGTTTGCGAAGCGTAGAATGGCAAATAGAAGTGACAGATAAATAGAAGATGGTTAGGAGATTGCAAAACCCCTATACATGTGGAGCTGCTCACTATGTTAATTTAGTACAGATGATCATTTTGTCTCGTCTGATTAAACCTCAGACTGTTAATAAGGCAAATGCACGTGAGGCTGCACTAAGTAAAGCTAATTGTTATATTTATTTACGGAGACAAAGAGTATATGTGACGACTATGAGTTAAATTACTCCAGCGCTGTTGCCAACAAAAGACAGAATGGTTCTTGCAGATTGCCCTTATGTCAACAGAAATCAGGACCGAATCATTAATATTTGAGTGTTTGAAAAATACGATATTATACGCAGTGGTATTTACTTGAATGTGACTAGGCACCCAGAAAAAATTGAAGCAAAACACCCCAGACTTGAGATTCTACAGCAAAGATTTAATCTACCACATAAGAATGAGTTTTACCTGAGGGAAGCGATTGCAAAGGTAATAGGACAAATTTACTGTCTGACATGGTAAGGAATTTCTTCTGTGATTGAATACTCACTAAACGAATGGGTTTTAAAATGGCAAGATATTCATCTGAAAATACAGAGACGCATGGGTGATTTCAAAAATAAGCTCCGATGTTAATATTTGGCAGCCAGACGCCGCTCCCTATAACGTCAAACTTAGATCTATCAGTAACGATGAAAAATGTTTCCATTTTCCAAATTCAAGCAACAGCATTGCGCTTCTGTGGATTTTCTCGCAAGCAAGAACTTGATCACTGGCTGGAAATTATGTGAACCGAAACAAATTATAAATAAGTTATGTATATCAGAAGGTCGTAAATAAAACATAAAGCCGGATGACTCCCATTAGCGCAAATTTTGTTTAGAGGCGACTTTGGCGAGAAAACGAAATCTTTCAAGTAGAGGCATAAAGATTGCCCTCTTTTCTAAGCTTAATGTGTGAGTAGAGTTCATGGCAGCAAGAGACAGGCGAAGACATTTCTGTTGAGTTCTGCATAATTTAAAAGAATCCTTAATTGAAATTTCCGATAAAAGTGAGAAAGCGTATTCAGGTTTTGGCCTTACTAGTCCGAGATGTAGTTTGATTACACAAGAAGGGTCGAAACCCAATAAATGGATTACAGGAAGCTATTTAATTGAAAGCATTTTCTTATAATTTTGCCAATGTGAGCTGCCAGAAAAATTTTTAACCTAAAGAATAAAAGGTTTTGTCAACAGATATATCGAAGCCATCTGTTAGAATTGGAGTAACAATAGTGTCTCTTCTATTTTGGTAAAAATCAAGTTAAGAGGCCTTATTTACAAGAAATGTGAGCTGGTGCACTAAAAGCCAGAGACTATGACAGACTATAAAATCAAATAGACATGGCCGACTTTTTCTATTGTAGTTAAGATACTGGAACATCGTCCTTAGAACATATGTTGAAATTTTTGCAGATTTATTGCTATATTTGATGAGTAAAGAGCAAAAAATAAATTTTTTATTCATTCTCATTTTATGTGGTACTGCGGGCGCGTCCTTCGACTGATTTGACCGATTTTCAATACCAATCTGCTTGCAAGAACTTTTAATGCTTCTACCAAATTAAAAATCGATAGCTTCATTTTTGCGGCCAGGAAAATGCTAACAACGCACATTACATAGACCGACAAGAGGACAAAGGGATGGTCGCGAATATATTTACTTTGCGAGGTCTGTGAAACTTTCTTCTGGGCGTTTTAAACATAAAAATAGTGAAGGGTATAAAAATGACCAGGTCGTCTGCATAGCAAAAAACTCAGATATTCTCGAGAAGGAAAATGAAAATTTTGTTAATATATAAATTAAACACAGACGACTTAACACAAGGCCCTGTGGAACACTTGTGAAAGATGTCCTATGCACGATGACCTCGTTGTTGTTAATTAAAATATACTTGTAAAAAAAGAAGTCGTATATTAATTTGCAGAGTCTAGTAGAGAGATTTAAATAGACTAAGACAGACTTTAAGATGCTAATATTAACAAAATCAAAGTCATGTGTCATATCCAGAAAGCAGTCAATGAGAATGTCATCCCTAGCAAGGACTAAGTTGATTGCAGACCATAAACTGAGTACACTGGTTTGGTAGAACCGCCTAAAACCGAATTGAAAATTTTTGAGAATGCCTTTAGATTAAATATATTACTCTAAGCACGAGTATATTTTTTCGGAGATTTTCGTAAGGATAGAAACCAAAGGGAATACATTTGAAGGAGTTAAAGTATATAGGCAGATTTCTTTTTTCCCTCAAGGTGAAAACTGGAAGTCAAACCAAGAAGATGGTATGTAACAGGCGTTTAGAATATTGTTGAATTGCTTGCGTAGAGTGATACTAATTGCTTTGTTGAGTTCAGAGAAAGATATATCGTTTAAAAAGAAGTAATTGCATTGTTCATCGTGCGACACAGAGAGCATAATAAGGCAGACGGTCCAGCGAGACTGTCACAGAATTCATTAAAGGATTGCACAGATATAGAAAAACCAGAAGAAGTAATTCCTCTAAAAATTCTGACAATATGTAAAAGCCTGAAACTGACATTTTACTATTGAAATTTTCATAACACTTTTTCCAAGCCTTACGTTTTTCCAGCCTCATAATAGGTATGTATTCCTTTCTATCATCGGCGAAAATTTTAAAATTTATTCTAAATGACGATCTTTTACAATTTTTCACAATAAGTCTGAGTTTGGCAGCAACTCAATTGCATGTGGTAATCCATCAGGCATTGGGAGAGTGCGATTTTTTTTAAGTGGTTTGGCGGAGGGAATTGGTGAAAGGCGTAGAGAAATGGTCAAAAAAAAACCAGACGGTCGGTTAAGTTGGATGATGTTTGATAAATTAGGGACAACGTTGTAAGACAAAAAACTTTTGATACACTTTGGAACTCGACTGCTTCAGAAGCTCCGAACGAAGGGGTGCAAAAATATTGTAGAATATCGTTAGTTTTTCAGCTATTCATTGGTAGTAGAGTGAACTAAAATTAGGTGTACAGATTGAAAGATCTAAAAGATGAAGAGAAAAACCAAAATAGCTGCGGTCGACACTGTTGTATATAACAAAATTTTTGATTTCAAGAAGGTCTTGAATTTGTCTGCGTCTCGAATTGGGAAATCGGCTGCCTTATCAAACGTTGTGAACATTAAAATCCACACTTATTAACGCGGGCGCGTCGGAGCCGAACGACAATACATTAGAAAAGGCGGAGTCGGAAACATTGCAATCAGATGGAATGTCAACACTTATGATCAAACGATCATCAAAGAATATGTCAATGGTTCCACTACAAGTTTCAATGGGTGCACTGAATGCCAATGTACAATCACAAGAGATGTAACATAATTATCTGCGATCGTAGGTTTTGTCCCCTGTTGTGTAATAAAAAACGATATATGTTAAAAAGATCAAAAAGGTGGGACGCTATAAACGGATTGTAACATTTGATTTTGGTTTCGTAACATTTGTTACAAATGAAATCCAGTAGTTGGGTTCCACGACTATGAACGTCAGCCTAAAAGAAAGATTGGCTTCCTGAACAATTGGTAGGCCTGCGACAGAAAAGAAGTAAAGGAGAGGAAAAAGGCATGTCAGTAAATTAATCAGGCTATTTTTTTGTAAATTAAAAACATACATCGAAAGAAAAGAAAAAAAGTTGTGAGAAGCAACCGCAATGTGTAGTTTTAAAACTACATTCCTCTTTATGTTCCAACCTTTGCATAGTGTTTTTTCTAATCTAAATTTTACTATGTTATCGTTTCCGAACACAACTAGAATCTTTGAGAGTTTATTTGTTTATCTATGACAACTTTCATTGGTGGCGCTCGATCTGAGTTGGCGAGTGTTTCGGATTACGATTATTTGTTTAAAAAGTAATAAAAACATATAGGGGAAATTGTTTTCAGATAGAAGCAGGGTAAGACTAAAGAATAATATTTTTATTTTTGTATATACTGATAGATCTATACAAGAAAAACGCACGTTTTCTGTGATATAGAAATACATCAGTATGCAAAATTAGTCCTTTTGACCTTTTATCGTTCAAGTTGCAACGTGGTATTGTACTACCTCTTAATCTGCGAATCAGCTCAGATGCGCCAAGGTTTATGTTATGAGAAAATTTGTTGAGAAGAGTATCGCCTATTTACTGCTGCCCGCTTCCCCGATTAAAACTCCCGTTCGGTTAACTTTCTCGCGATTGTTATTAACGTAAAATTATAAATATTATAAACGATTTACTTGCCCTTGATATGTCCCCGTATGCGTTCGTCTTTGTGTTTAGGGTGGGATCCACTCTCTTTGCTCTCCTAGTCTCTCTCTCCTAATCTCTCAAAAATTAGTGCAGGAGAGGAATCAAAGCGGGCATCGCCATCGAAGCAAAAATGTAAGCTAACCCTTTCTCGGCACTACAAAAGTGCAGTCGACGATGAGTGTAGGGAAAGATTTCAAGCGAGCATCATATGTGCCCGTTTAGGGTTGCGATTTCGTAATAACAAGGGGACCTATTACTGGGTACTGTTTTACCCAGAGCAGGTAAAAAACTTATATAACTAATAATGCTTGTACATTCTTATTAGATAGGAGTGAACATGTTTCTTGAATATTATCCATCTACATTATCCATCCACATACCATCCCTATAAAGAAGGTCAGTTTCTTATTGATTCGGCACCCATCTCTACAGAAACAAACCGTTTTGTCCCTTGACAAGTGGCTTGAGTAAGTAAGCGGCTACTTGTGAGTTGGAAAGAAGTGTAACTTGCTTGTGAAAAAGTATAAAAGCAGAATGACGAGGTTGAACTTTACACAAGCTTTAGAGAAACCATGCGAGATTTGCCGAAAAAGAGCACATAGTAGGCGAAAAGAAAGCATTGTTCCAAATGAAGGTTAAAATGACTAGAACTTTATTTAATAGGTGGGGCCTTATCTGGAAAAAAGATCACTTGTGTTACGATGCCTTTAAAAAAACTCATGAGCCCAGCACATTGGATCCAAATATAGCCAATCTAGATATGCCATACAAATTTTTCCTCCATTATTTTACTTCCAATTTTTTTCAAAAAATTGTAGATGATGGTGATCTATTATTAGTCGGGAATAACTCTCTCAACATTTTTTACAAGGTTTCCATGAAGCTTAAAACAATTACTAATCCCTATGATATCCCCCTTCAGTTTCAAGTTAACTTGAAACGTAGAACTTTACCGCTACGAAGTTTGATTCGTTTGCGTTTTTCATGCATTTTTGCGGGTGAATCTTCGAATTGTTGAGCGATTTTCTCTGGTTCAATCTATCAGTTGATATGGTTTTTTCTGCGTTTTATCACTCCTTTTAAAAACTTTGTAAAGTCCAGTGTAAGGTTGCTATATAGGCTTCAATACGGAATCGTTCCTTAAAAATACATAGGAACATGCTATGATGTCTTAAGGAACATGCCAAAGTGTATTTACTTTTCGACTTACTTTGCAAGCTTACATATTTTTCATATTCCCGCAAAATGTTTCTACCCAGCCGTTAATTGCCAAGTAATTCCTTTCAACTACGAATTGGCTGGAGAGCTTTAAAGCTGTACCATACACTACTTCAACAGGCACCTAACCAGTGTCAGTGATTACCAAGCTCCGAAGTCCAAATAGTACTAGTTCCAAAACATCTGCCCATTGACTGTGTAACATTTAATAAAATTTTTTAAAATTCAATGTCATCTTTCAACACCGTTGTGGTACTTTAAGGGTGATATTATATTGTATGGACGATTTTGGAAAGAAGCATTTTGGCGAATTCTCGAAATAGATAGGATACAAACTGTTTGCCTTGATCGGTTGTAATTGGGTTTGCACACCAAATCTAGAAATCCAGCCGCGAAGGAAAGCGTTTGCAGCTGACTCACCAGAGATATCTTCTAAAGGTATGGCGTCCGGGCATTTTGTAGGTTTGTCAGTATATATATGACAATATCTGTAGTTTTTTGAGGAAGGTAGCGAACCAATAAATCGTCAATGTACACATAACAAAATTCGCGGCTTTTTAGAATTTCGTGCATAAACTATTGAAATGTATGCGCGGCTTTGCACGAACCAAATATCATTCGTAAATTCGAAAACTCCTATTGGCGAGATAATTGCTCTTTTGGGTATGTTTGCTTGTTCAACAGATATTTGGCAATAAGCTTTCGCCAAATATATTTTAGAAAAGATTTTCCTGCAGTGTAATTGAAAAATCGTGCAAATTTGGTACAAGATACCTATCCGGAACTGTCATTTTATTGAGAGCTCTATAATCACCGCATGGGCGCCATTTGTTGCTAGATTTTGGTACAAGGTGTAAAGGATTTGCTTAACTGCTCTTCGACGGACAAATTATATCTAATTGTATCATATAGTTAAATTCATTTTATGCAATTTTCATTTCGATATGATGAGTAATTGAATGTTTAGACTCGGGCAAAATGCATGTTGCTCAATGTTTTTAAATTCCGATAATAGCAAATGAAATAAAATTCAGCAGCTATTGACAGAAAAACTATTGTTCTTAACTTTGTTGAGCTATCGATAAGGCGTTTTGTTTTGACGTCGATTAGCAACCGAAAATATTGCAAAAGATCAGAAATGATAATTAGCTGCGGAATATCTACAATAAAAAATTCCCATATACATTGTTTAAATACAAAGCTTTTCTTTCGCAAGTGTTGATAGTTGACTTATTTACGGCTTGAAGTTCGAATTTGTTCCTGTATCTATGATGAATTTCCCGTTTGAAGGATCGCCTCGTACAAAACAGCGACGTATTTTAAATTTTCCTTCGTCAGTCTTGGTCGGACCATGTTTTCCACTGGATATTTGCATGGTGCTCGACATTTGTTATCCTTAACACCAAACTTGATCAGATACCGTAAATGATGCTCTTTGCTCATATGCGGTTTTGCAATTTAGTTCTATCATTACGGATGAATAACTCAGTCATTCGGGTCTGAATATTGTAAAGCATTTCATTGTAATTCGTTGAAATCATTGTGCTTATTGAAGAACAATCTAGACGCTTATTAATCTTGTCTGCTATAACCGGGAGTTTGTCTAAGTTGCCTGAGCTGACTAACCAAATGGCTTTAATCGTTGACGGTAAGCATTGAAACCATAAACGTTTTCCAAAAATTTTTGCAGACATTTTTCTTCAGAATCCAGAAATTCACTTAATAATACTTTTTTTAAAGCTTGGTATAAACTTTGATCCGGTGGATTTTCAATGATGTGACTTATTGCGTTAAGGACATCACTTTCAATGGAACCAACTAAGGTGTGATATTTGGCAGTATACAAAGTGAAAAATTGACTCTCCAATTGATTGCACCAAAGATGGAGGTTAGTCTTTCAGAAAGGTGGTACCATCACAGCGACACGTGAAATGTTAGTTTTATTTACTTAAAGAAAACTCCAATTTTAACTTCACAAAATTTATCAATTGCTTTCTACTTCATTTCTATCAACCAAGTCTATCTTACCAACCTTTTACATTCTCTCAGTATTTTTTTACAAGATGGCCATCAAACTTAAAACTATTACTAATCCCTACAAAACCAATCTCTATGCCATTCAAGCAAACCCATCGAGGTCTTACGTGATAATTGTTTACGAATTAAAAAAATTCCTTGGTATTTTGTTATCGGTGAACATTTTCCTTGTGTACGTTCTTGTTGTCTCGGAAAGTTTGGTTATGAACCAATAAAGAATGCAATGCGCGTGAATCGTCTTGACGCCATAAGAAGCATGGTTCACCCCAAAATATCTTCGGAGAGATAATCCAAATTATGAAGATTAGACCACCTAAATGAAAAATTATCCTCTATTCTCATAAACCATCGTAGACGAATAGATGTGTTCACAAAAAACATTACATTTCTTGAAATAATATTTTCCAAATAAGCGCCATAATTGGAGCTACGAGAACATTTGTTTTATGTAATCGCAAGGTATACGTATACCGTTTCGAAGTCTATTCGGGACAGGAAGACAAAGGAAAGAGACTAACAAATGAGTCAGATTTAGGAATTACCAATAATATCGTCTTACGATCAACTAAACTAATACCAAGAATAAATGGTATATAAATGGTATATAAGATAGGTATATCGTATAGTATTTTTGGATTATTTTTACACATCATCTCCGCCTATTCTACAAATTGTTGTTCCTTACCGTAATAATTCGAGGATAGTTATGAAAACAAAACTCTATTACAAAGAGCATCGCAAACAAACAATTACGAAATATTAGTCAGTTCTACAATGATTTGTTGCTTTTTACAATGTGATATCTCATATAAACATAAAAATATATATAAAAGAGGTAGACCTAGTAATGCCTCATTAGAGCAAAACAGATAGACGAAAACCTAGAAGGGTCATGTCATCCTTCGCCGTCTATAGTTGTACTATAAGACGGCATTGGTCGCTAGCCTACATTTTCAAGCAGACACAGGTGTACAATTCCCCTATGTAAGGGTACCACACACTTGTCATGTAGCAAACGCAATGTTCTTGTATTTTTAAACGCTAAACATAATTATTTCTTGGATTTTCATGGTATGTAATGTAGAGGTATTATTTATGTTTAAACTATTACATTATTGTACGCCCTAGATTTATAAAACTAAAGGAGTGATAGTACATGGTGATGCATCATCAGTGTGTTTTTTTTAAAAATTAAAGGAAAATTCTCTTTGTTTGTTTGTACTTTTTCCGTAACTACACCCATTTTCCGATTGATTTCAATTTTTTTAAATTCCTACATATAATTCCTAAACAAAATTAGAAATTAAGAAGAATGTTTTATGTGATATACATGGAACTGTTAAAATGTGGGTGAATATGAAATTGCCAAGAAAACGTAAGTGTTCACGGAATTCTCAAGTACGTTTTCCTATATTCATGCATAGTTTACAACATATTGTCTTTACTTTTGATGCACTATTTTGTTGCATTATGAAACTCGAACTCCATGCAAACGCTCATTACACTTCACTACTCGTCATTGGTCTCTTTCGGGCTTGCATTATAGATATTTGTTCTCCTATTCTCTTCCTCTTCTAGTGTACACATCAATGAACGCACTCCAGACAAACATATAACAGAGTTTTAATGAACAGGTGTAAGAACTATCTATGGTTTTGATGGTTGCATAAATTTCAGGCTTAAATTTTTCTTGTAATCGCAATCAGTCTTGTTTCGGTGTCATTAGTTTAGTTAAGAAAAATTGTTTATTTAGTTCAGCTTTTATTTTGCTTTCTAAACGAAGCAACGTACAACACAACGTCGCTATGATATTAACACACATGTATAGAAGCGTTTTCATATTTTTGGCTTTGCACGTTATCCGTTATGAAATTCAATTTGCGAAGATTTTTCTTTTTCTTTTACGTTAACGATATCTTGGCGGTTGAGTTTTTTTACTCTTGTCATTACATATTAAAGTGATATGCGCTTAATCGTTATCATGTACATATAAATATATACATATAATGCTACGCACATATGGTTAATAATTTAGTGATTATTACAGGTAGAGGAAAAAATGGAGTCAGTTAACAAAAGATAAGATTAAGAAGGGTTAACAAGTAAACAAAAGATAAGATTTTAAGGATGATGCTTTGTTGTAAGCGCACATTTTGATTTATTATCCCATTTTATCAAAAAAAGAATATTCCATTACTTCGTCATTTTTATAAATTGTTTTGAGATATTTTCTAGACTACAATTATTGAAGAGATCTCAAGCGTCGTTATTTCACAAAAGAAACTTAAAATCTTAAATTCAATTTTATGCAATTTTCCTTAATATTTTAATATTAAAATATCTTTTACTTTATTGGCACTTTATTCGTTATCTCTTCCTGTTAACTCCACGCACCTTGTTTGCTGTTCTTTTTCCATCGCTAGCATGTTAATATTTCAGGCATACCAACTTTCTTCCATACGATCGCTAAAGGTCGTCATTGAATTTAACAAGCCGCTACATGGTTGCATTTGTAACACATGTTACCACACAAAATTCAAATGTTACAATGAAAACTTATTCGATATGAGGATCGCTACTTCACCACCATGAGATGTCTCGCAGTTACGATCTAATCTAAAGGTGTTGTAAGTTTTAATTGAAAAGGGCTAGTGGGACTTAAGAAAGGTTTCAGAAAGACATGCCACGAAGATATATATAAAGACATTGTGCGAGAACTTTGAATTTATTAAGGACACTAGCGCAGCTGGATTGTGCTATTTTCATTATCGACGAGCCGTAAATTGGTAAGCAGCCCAAAGGAGGATCGCAGGTTGGGACTGTTTTCGTTTGAGAGGATATTTGTCACTCTGTAATTTATCTATAAGGTCAAAAACCTGAGTTACTGAATTAGAAGTATTGGTAGGATAGGTAATTGTTATAGCATGTAGCGATATTTTATTTTGTAGCTGTCTCGTTTGATTGTCTTCGATACGTTTTGGGCGCGGCAAGTTAAAGAGATTTTCGAGAAAAGGGGAGAAATTGGTATTGGGATAAGCTTAAGAGATCTGAAAGAATAGGCGTAAAGTTTAAGGCAATCTGCAACGTCTTTCTTTAATTTTAGAATTTTTTTCTAAAAAAGACATCTCTTTGAATCAGATACATTATTTTGCAGTTAATACATCTTTTAATTTGTAGACAGAATGGTGATGAGTTATGCAAGAAGGGCAATGGGACTTTTGACAAGTGCAAACTTTGTCAGCATGACCAAAGGACCAACATTTAAGGCATTTTATTACAGACTCGATACTTGAGTCAAATTTGATGAGTCGCATGGCTTCTGTGGCTTTACAGAAGTTTGGCAATAGTCCAAATTTAAGTAAAATTTTGGGAATGGTTGCATTAACAACTTCCGCCTCGCTAAAACCCCAGAGAGACAGACCGACTCTTCGAACCTTGCAAATGCCGTAAGCAATGTAAATAATGTAGCGCTTATTAAGAGAAGAGTTAGCGGCAGTTAAGTTCGCCGGAGATGCATTAGAGGTAAATATCTTAATTTTTTTGTTAGAAATAAAAAATATTTCTATATTGGAAGACTGCTTGCATAAATTATTACCAAGTTCTATTATAAACAAAGAGATATTTTTTCTAAATTGAATGAATGCAAACTACTCACTTCTACCATACACGTAGGCTCTGATTCTGAGCACTTTAATACCCCCTTCCTCAAGGGGGATGTTGCGGTCTTCTGGCCATACCATGATTTCCACATTGTATAAATATTTACAGAGTCTAAATAGTTGGAGAAGTTGTGGACAGCCAAATAATCAGTCTTGAAATCAGTGATGTAGATTTTGACATTGAATGAATTGGATTTTTCGCTAGACATGTGCTACCACTGCTTCTTCTTTTTAAATTTTCGTCAATTATTCTGATTCGAAAAAATTTTATTCTTTTTTATTTTTCTCAACAAAAATTTTTTTCGTCACAACACCAAAAGTTCACCAATAATACGTTTTTTTTTAACTTTTACAATGCCTTAGATATTTTTTTTTTTTTAATTTGTTTAAAAAAATAGTAGTGATTTTTGTAGCATGTTCTGATAGCAAAATAGAGAAAAGCAAGCCATATGGTTTTCAACAGTTTTAATTAATACATAGCCGGTTCTATAGAATACACTTACTGAGAACGTGATCTTCACTTTTATAGGACATTTGTTGGTGTTAGTAATATTATTGTTTATAGAAGCACAATATATAATTATATATAAATTTTTGTAACTAATGTTTGCATCTTGCTTTGTTTCACGTTCAATATACATAAAATTATTGTTCACTTTGCGTTAACACTAGACTTACGGTTGTTTCTCACATTCAAATTTTTACGAAAATCCGTCGGTTTGTTAAGTTTTTTTAAATCTCAAAATTGCAAAAAGGAAGATAGGGAGGTGAAATCCTACAGAAGCAATCCTTAATCGATTAAGAATATAAGGTTAAGAAGAGATCGATTCACAAGGTTACGCGACCATGATGCCGAACAAAATAAACCAATTCGAAAAAACACGGACATTTTTTTCAAATTTTCGTCTATATGTTTCGATTCCGAAAATGTATTTCTTAAAAACTGCCACTCAATTTTCGCCAGAATTACGTCTTTCCGCATACATACTTCTTGCTTTGAATGCGGACATACCCTGCCTTATTTTTCATAACGAAGATTTTTGAACATTTAAATTTCGTACAAAAGGCAATAAACAGAAGCTAATATATTGTTCCTCGTTATGGTTACTGTTCCAGCTAATTGAGAGATAAAATGCTCCCAAGATTGGTTTACTTTAGCGATTTCTTTATGGAATATCCAGAAATTGATTCGTCAAATCTAAAATATTATAACGCATGTGGAAGGGTCATCTGCGCAATCATGCTTTCACGGTATATTTTCTAGCTATTTCGTCGAGTATATTAACCCCTTACTTAGTTTTGTTACAAAATCTAATTCAGAAATACGTCTTGCATTTCTTTCTATTCTTACATGTTTGTGCTTAGCACTAAACTATATTACCTTTTTATTTCGTTTTTATCTATAAACCGCGAGAACGCACCCATCTGATTTGTGCAGTTTTGTAGAATATCGGATATCATCCTTTTTGCTTTTGCAATTTTTGACAATTCCTTTCTATTTTTACGCAAAGTTCCCGCCAGGATTGTTTTTTTTCTGCAAGCAACTTTTTTGCAAGGGAAAGACTTGTAAAGAAGTTCTCAGCAGTTGTATTTCGGCCACAGTAAAAATGTGGTTCAGCAAGCTTGAGCGCAAAGCATTCGCCCAAAGGTGCGCCTAATGGTCGGTTTTCGCGTTCCCCTAAATATGGCGGGACATATCAAAACATGTTAAAAATTTATCGGGCATTTTTTGCATATACTATTTAAAGATTTGCTTGGAAGCATTGTTTTATCAATTGTGAGGTTCGCACCAAGCTTGTAGCACACTCGATTATAAATTAACAAATGAAAAAAAAAGTACGAATAGGCGCAATTTTAGATAAATTATTATAAAATTTTTGTTATTACGTATTGTTGCAAGTAGAAGGAGATATAAATGCTGACTTTCCTACTTAGCCTGTACCCACTTGCGTACTAATTAAGGAACCGCGACCATTTTTACACCGAATATGCTCGTGATTCTGGCAAAATTTTAAGTAGCAGTTTTTTAGCAATATATTGCCGGAATCTAAATCTATAGCCAAAAATCTGAAAAAATGTCGATGTTTCCCGAGTCAACGGTCAAACACAGAATAATCAAGAATAAAAATTCTATGCCTATGCGCTTACATATAATTGCTTAAGCAATCGTACGCACAACCGCACACAGGTATTTCTGCACTAGCGCGAATACACTCAAACGTCATGGTATAGCATACACATGTTCATAATGTAGGCTCACGCATGTTTGTTGTACAAATTCAGTAAATGTTCTCACTTCAATTCTTTTACTCTCTCTTACGGTCTTTAATATTTTTTTTTTGTCGGATTCTTTGGGCTAATACTCAATAATTTTGCTACGCAAATGTTGCTAGCGAATGTATTGTCCTATATATAATATTTGTGTTACGTGTGATAAATTTAACTATCATTCTCGCTTTTCAGTTGTTTTGGCAATGTGTATGACGTCATCGCACACTATTTTTTATTACACCTTGTTTTTTCTTTTTTGAATTATATATGCGCATCAGCTGTGCAATGCCCTCCCTTACATCTGTCAAATGAGACGAGAGCAAGCTAACAGGGGCAACGAAATATATAGATGGTCCAATATTTTGTTCACAATTCAAACTAAGATATTATTACGATTTTTTTATTTCCTTTATGAATAACCGTAGCAACATTGTTAATTAGCAGCTACTTGACAGATTGCTCTTTCATTATCCTATTATGGAGCCGTTATGGTTAGTGTGTTCAATTTATGCTATTTGGCGGAGAAAGACATGCAATAAAGTTAGTTGGAAGCTAGATACGTTGTGGGAAGTTGCGGTGTTTATACAAAGATCAGTACTAGACGTGGTTTTCAAAAGCATAAACAAAGACGGATTTTTAAGTTCGATGGCGCGGACAAGTATGTCACCTTTGAATTATTCGTTGACTACTATTGCTCCATATTGTTAGTTCGCTTGTAGGTAAGCAGGTGTGACCGTTTGTGCATTTAGCTGCTCTCTTTAAGCCCATAAGAATATATGTAATAAGAATCAAGTAGCAAATAAATTTTTTCTCCATTATAAACCTTATATTATATAAATATATATTGATTGATAATAATAAATGAATAATTATGAGCAAACAAAAAATATGTAGTTTGTTCTGAAGAAAAAAACGTTAAGTGAAAATAAAATAGATTGCTCGAATTTTTTTTTTACTATACCAATTAGGTTGTAGAAGATGTAATTGTGGTAACTGAAGTTCAATGCATGTGAACGCAAAATTTTACAAGGAATTTATTTGAAATCTATATTTTTAGAGCGGATATGGGGTTGATGGGCTATATAAAATACTAGTTTTAATGGGTTTCTCGATGGATGGAATGAGGTCTTCGATGGATTCTTTTTAATACTTTCTGGCAAGGCCATCGTACTATCTTGCAGAGTTTCTTGTTTTAGTCGTGGGTTTGTATATCACTTTATTTCATTTTATTACCTCCAAATTTTACATAATTTTGTGTTTATTTATGTAGGCATGATACTATCGTCGTTTAAATAATGTTAAAACAAACGTCAAACTTGCTCCCTATTTTTTTTTTAATTTTTCAAAATAAATGCTAGGAAAGGGCTATGATACGTATTACGAAGAGAAGAGATTATCTTTTTTCACCATTCAAGCGAACGAGAGTTAATACAAGACACACAATGATTGTCCTGAATTTTGTGAGCCACACACCACCACTAAGAACATTGTATGCTATTCAATATATGTCTGAGGATACATGAGCGTTATGACCGCAATACTTGTGAGCAATTGTGCGTGCCTTTGCTTCTCCTTTTGGGAGGCTAACAGCACTATAAGATTTTCAAAAAAAAATTTTTTATCATTGATTTAATTTTAATCTTTTAGAATACGTAAGAAAAAATTCAATATCCGCAAAAATTTATTCTTGAAAACTTCGAATTCTATCGCAAGCACTGAGACAAAAACGCCTGTCTCAAATGAATTTCTGGCATGAAGTCGCAGCCTAATGTGTTGCCTGTTGATTTCTAACTTCTACTATTACACTAACTACTACTAACTACTACATTAACGAATGTCTTTGAAAAATATTTATATTTATTTAAAATCATTTCGAAAAAAGTATGTTAGTATGTAGTTTTATCTGGGAGTTCTTTGAATACATATGAGGATGAGTGTGATTCCGAAACTTTGCTTGCTTCTACCAAGAAATTGAAAGTTTGCAACGACGTTTTTGGAATTTGTTATGAATTTGGCTATAGATTGACATATTTTTTTGCCATTTCTCTTATAATTTCACAAAATTTATAGTGTAAAACGTGCGATTCTGCGTTTGATAGATCTAGCAAAAATAGGTATTTTCGAGCAAAAAATTGTCGAGGAAAGAAAATTAAGAAGAATCCTTGGACATAAAAGGACGTTTTTATCATGTTAGGACTACAAACTAATCAAAATATATAAAATACATTTATTACGATAAGAAAGCATACTTGTAATATATGTTAGAACTTTAAGTGTGCTTATTTATCTTAAAACATGATTTTTGAAAACGGCACGCAGCATAATTCAATCAATTTTCATTTTTTTCATTCGAATTTTTACAGTACCCTCAACACGGTATTCTCTAGAAAATCCCCTAGGATTTTCAGATATATTTCAGTAGATATGTACGTTTCAACTTTCACGGCAAAATCGTTTCCGATTTCTAAATTTTCACAAAATTATTATAAAGTAAATTTGTTTTATTACGTAATTAATTCACAATCTATCTAAAAGATAATAAGTAAATGTCATAGCAGGATGAGAAAAATAGTAGAGATTATTGTCTCGCAATGGAAACAATATAACAGCATAAACTTATGTTTAAATACATAACAATTAAGAAAGTTATATATGGCTGCGGCCGAACCTCACATACCCGCCACCATTAAAATCTTTGTCACCCCATGCTTTTATATGTTGGCATAAAAAATTTAATTGGATAAAATTTATCTTTCGCCATTTACTTCACAAAAAGGTATTATTAAAATAATTAATCCATTACGTCGTAACGTCCACCCACCATAATTAATGTAGAATTAACACACTTACCTTGTTGCCTTGGACTCTGCGAGTCCTTATATTTGGTATCCATTTATTAAGAAAAAATAATCCACCATATTTATTTTAGAATTAATGCATTCTCAGGCAGGAGCAACGAACAAGCTAGTTTTAAACATTCTGTCTTGTTTACCTTACGATTAATAACCATAAAACAAAAAGGAAAAAAGAGGAAATTTAGCCATTTTCAACTTTGTATGGGTATGGTCGGTTTTTTCTTTTAGTAGAGTTTCTGGTAAAGTAAATGTGGAAAATTTCAGCCTTCTATCTGCTATAATCTATAAGTAATGGGCAAAAACTCACAAATTTTGGTTTAGAAAAAAACGAGTTTCATTCAGTTTACGCTTCACTGCGAGTTTTTGCTGTAACCAATTTAGTCCATTTTCAACGCCAACCTGCGTGCAAAAACTTCCAATGTTCCCATTAAATTTTAAGTCGATATCTTCATATTTGCAGCCAGAGGAGTATCAACAACACCCACCACACAAACACACGCATGGAAAACCGGGCAGACGGATATGCTTAAGTCAATTCAGAATTTCACGCTGACCAAGAATATATATACGCTGTAGGGTCTCTGGAGCTTCCTTGTGGATATAGCAAACAAATGAGTGTCCCCTCCATCCTTCAGTTGTGAACATAAAAGGAAACTAGGTATTACTTTTATTGCTACTGTTACAATTTTTTCAGACTAGTAAAATAAAAATGTTGAGCACTAGCTAGATAGATTTTATAAATGACCTTAGAAAAATGATTACAATAATTTAAAAAACCAAACTAAATTAATTTCTGATTGAAAGTTCCAGTATATGATGTATTTTTAATCTTCTTATTTCATTAGATTCATCCAGAACACACATTGCCAAGGAAATCACATGATTACTCTGTCTGACAATATATTTTAAAGAAATGCTTTGGATTACATTTTTAACAGATCGGAAGTCAAGGTCATCATGAATAGTTTTGTTGCTAACGATCCATGGGGTATTAATAAAAAGATGGAAAATCTTAGATCGATTTTTGGAGTGCTTCAATATTAGAGTTACCAGCTGTTTCCCCCAGTCGCAAGCTATAGATCCACGTAAGTTGAAGGAAATCTGAATTCAAATTTATATAGAGTATCGAAGTTTGAAGACTTTCCCGGGGCACTTCAGTTTCAGTTTAGGTCTATCATTTTCAACTTTAACATCGAAATGTTGATGCGTTATTTGAAAAGTAACGTATTATGCTAGACTTTATAGAAGACTTTCTTGCATCTAAGAATACACCACCGCAATAATTTTTAGTTTCAATCGCTTCCCTGACATAAGTCTCTCAGTGGACAATAAGCTGTCTTCCTTTTATTTACTATTCTAGTGCAGAACCCCGCCATTGACGTTTGGCACTAAAATCACCTTCCGCAATAAATGTTGCACCCAATTACCTGAGTAAATCAATACAAGCATTATATTTTAATGAAAGGTGGGGAGCAAAATAAACGAAGCAAACCGTTGCAATTCTTTTTAATACAAGAAGCTTTTAAAAGCCATTTACGGAAAATATTCGTCGTTTTGTATCAAGTAGACAAGAATGGCGGGTGCATGATCTCCATCATCAAAGTGTTTAGCAGCTATTACATTATATCAATTTATTTTAAAGTGAGAATAATTTTTGAAATGACTGTCTGATATAAGAACGTCAATAAAATTTTGATGAGGAAAGTTTGTCCTTCGTGTGTTTGGTTGGAAAGTCAATTGGCATTCCATATTGAGACTTGGAGACTTATTTGTGTAGTTTGGAGACTAAGAGCATTGACAAGAGTATTTCTCATCCCACCCTCCTCTTTAATTTAATGTTTTATTTATGAGGAAGGATAAGGATTTTGCAATACATTAGTGTATTTGTTTATCGTTATTGGTATTTAGGAAGATTGTTATTACCACTGACACAGAATATTACTTTTATACAGCGTCGATCTGCTCGAAATAGAGTTCTGAAGTTTCTTTTTGCGAAGCTGCTGGCAAATATAATTGGTCGGGCGATTTTGCAAACAGTTAATACATTTTGGAGAGGCATCGTCAGTTTTACTACATGATTTAGTTAAATAATCCGAGTCACGTTTAACGCGTTACACTTATTTGTGCAATAAATGCTTGTGTGTCTAAAATTTTTCCACCGCTTACTTTAGGGGATGTTTCTGGTTTATAAAGGGGCTTCACTTCACCGACAGCATGATCACACCTCCGTAAATCTTTTTATTATCTTCACTTTGTTCCATATAATATAAAACATAGACAGTATATCTTTAGTGTATCTATTGTATATGTTGGAAACATTGCATCCCATCTTTTCAACACCGACTTCGCTATCACCAATTGAAGTAGAGTGATGGTGGTTCTTTAATAGCTCTCTTTTTGTTTTTTTCTATTTAATTTAGTAGATAGAAAATTTGACTTTTTTGCCACATAAATAGCTTACTAACTTCCTATTTGAATCTATAGATTTAGTCAATATTTTAATTTGACCGCCTTTCATACTTTTGTAATTAACCTCACTAGCAGCACCAGTAGTTAAAAAATCCGCCTTCATCCGTTTTATACCACGTACGCAAGGAATTATAATTGGTACCTTACTATTATTATTATTATTGTTATTATTATTATTATTGTTACTATTACTATTGTTAATATAATAGTATTTTTTCATCAGAGCTTAGAATAGAAAGTCGATTTTTAGAATTTTTTCGATAGCTCTTGAGTGAGAAAGGGTTGCTGTAAAGTTACTATGCATATTATGTGAAGGTGCTACAGATCTTTGGTTAATATAAAATTTATGGGCGCTAGGTTGCTTACGTTTGATGCGACGAACTATTGACAACAACTGCCAATTTTGTTGTCTTGACTTGAATCTTAAAGTTGATGTATTTCTGAAGAATTTTTCATATTTTGTGGTTGTTACTGCTAACTAAAACAGTTACCTTGCAATTGTTTCAGCAACGGGTTTGAGCGCGGTAAAATAAAAAATGCATTGGCACCTCTTTTTAATTTGTATAGCTTTCAATTTCAGAATGGAAGCGAAAAGAAACAAATATTATATGCAATGAAGGGGAGGATTTGGATTCGCTGCCGACTCGCTTTTCAATTACAACTGCTACCGCATGCGCAAAACGTCTGCGCTTAAAACTGACATATACATTTTATTTCATTCATATGAATTACTATTCTATTTGATTCAAATGCTTGTGTTCAACATGCAGCTTTCAATCCACATATGAGTAAATTTGGAAATTTCCAAGGAAGAAGGGTTACGTGATTTCTGGTCTACAACGTTATTTCTCCGCAACAATTTTATCGATATGTTTATAGGGAGGATGTTAGAGAGGATATTATGGAAAGATACATTCGCGGAGGGGGCGTTATATGTTCAGTCAGTCAAGCTCTCTTAAAACAGACGTAAAAGGACTTTCCCAGATTTATGTCGGATGATGCTTTTTATCAGCTTAATTATTTAGATAGTTTAATTATGGTGTCACTTTTTAAGAACATTAAATTCTAGTCAGACAGTTTCTTAGCTGACGGCGGGACAACGAGTGAACAAACAAAGAAAAAAATGAATGTAGGAAATGTCTATTACATATATTATAGTCTATTTATGTTTATATATATTATATTTACGATATTTTATTATTACCGACAGATGCGGGCTAGCCCATTTTGTCATATTGTTTGCAACATTCAAAAGGAAGTTTCAGAGACCTTTTAATATATATATATATTTGACAATTTTGCCATACTTTCCCGTCTACGACATGAAACATTGAACAAATAAATTTATTAAGTTAGAAGGCTCCTTGCACGTCTGTTAGCTGTTAAGCGTTCTGAGCTTGCGTTTAAAGAGGTTAGACATCCTTTCAATGATCATCTCTAGGAATTGCAACATTCTAGTTGTTTTTGAATCTGCCTCGCCTGTTTGAGAGGCTACACCTCATTCATTATGTCGGTGTAATCGGTCGATGACGCCATTACTGTACCGTTGATTACCTTCTAATCTTCCTTAGGGAATACTGCCTATATAGTCAACGGCGCCACGCGTGCGCGTGCGGGCTAGTGACATTGATGAAGTAGGTTAGAGTTTTTAAATTTAATGCTGACCAACCTAGAGAAATGTCGTCTCTTAAAATGTCGACTTTGTTATTATTGTTTGAGCTTTTTTTGAATTTGTGCGTCTCTGACCTGGAGGTGCTCTTCTTAAGAAGTTTTTAACGCGTAAAAAGAAAGCTCCATCTATTCGACCTGGGATTTTTTGTGAAGTTCCAAAAATTGAAATGTCAAATTTACTGTCCTTTAAAAGAATATCATTGGACTTGACTCTAAATTTAATAACTTGGTAATTAACACTATTGACTGCGATTACAACGTTGTCGCTCTCACTGAAACGTGGCTTAAGTCCAGTCCGATATTTATTTTTACTAAGCATTTGCGATTACTTATAGCTTTTATTATCTCTTCTCAAATCTTATATAAGTGTTGCGCGACTTCAAGCTAACCCAAGTCACATGGAATCCCAACAAGGATATTGGGTATTTCAGGACCAATCCTCTTCCCACTTTATTTGAAACGTTTTTCGACGAAATTTTTGAGCAGCGTCCTTCTCAATGCGATTGCATTTTGAACGCCATTAATTAAAAAACTGTTAGACTTGGTGTGTTCCAACAATACCTCGGTACATATCTGCCCGGTCGAAGTGTTTTTTTCGCCAGAAACTAACTAAGTTAGTCAAGGGCTTCGGGAAGAAAATGGCGTCTAATAAGAAATTTTTATACCAAAAACCAAATTATCATCATTAGAGAAATGCTTTAGTTCCAAATCATGGGATTTGAAACTCCAATACATTGAAACTCTTTGTCCACCATTTATAGCAATCATTTGTCTTCCACATCTGTGTAGATCCCGTGCTGCACATTTAATAATTCGTCGGATAGATTCATTTACTCGCCTTGGTTTCATTCTCATCTTGAGGAAATATAAATGCAAATACATAGAAAGGCAAAGAAAAGAGTAAATAAATAAGCAAAACAATTATATAAATAAATTATTTTCAATTTATCTAGCACTAGCAAAGCAAGTAAGTGCGTCCAAAAATTGAACTGGACTTTACAAAAGCTATACATTAATGTTTTAATTCCATTTAGAGAAGAACGATGGACTCTGCAATTTACTTACTTCTTAAGTATAAACTGCAGCATACTTAATATAACGCTAACCCTACACAAACATAACAACCCAAAGTTTACGAGTACGATTTTAGCCTTCTGCTTTATCGTTAGTCGGCAAGTGGACGCTGATTCTGTTGCAAGCCCAGCTCAGCAAGGAAACTCCAAACAAGTCGTCTCCAAACTTTTTACCTTTGAAACTGAAGATAAAAGACAGCTTCACTGGTTATAATCCTTTATTTGTAAATTGCAGATTTACGTAGCGCTCTACACAATCTCTCCAAACAAAAAACGTTCAACGTCTAACTTAGACTAAAAGCACTCTTTTCAAGTTCCTGACATTTCTGCTTTTCAATTTTACAATACTTTTGAGTAAATTATATTTCATAGCAGCCCACGAAAAATATATATGAAGGACCAATAAGGAAGTTTACACTATCACATTGATTCTTAGCATAACTATAAAATATTAATGACCAAAAAAAACAATGAGCTTTACTTACACATATTACACTTGTAACTTCGGTATCTAAAAATTTTTCACTGATTTCACTTGTTTTAAGTACTCCGGTGAGCAATAAAAAGAAAATATTGTAACGATAATTCGAAAGTCCTCAATCCACAAATATACTGATTAGAAATTGAATTACGTCAAATTGGCAATCATAAAAAAGATACACATACAAAAAAATATATATTTCTTACAAGCAATCTTTGAAAATTCATAATTTAAGATATAATACTTTTACACATTGGACTCACATGGTTTCCACAGGTGCCACTGCGCACTGCAAGTACTGTGCTAGCTCGCAAAATTAAGATAACATTAAGTTAGTGTCAAAGACAATACGTAGTTATGTTTTGTATTCGGATAAAACTTAGGAAAAAAAATTATTCAAACCCAAAATCGCGCAACGTAGGATTCGCAGCTAAGACATGAATTCGCCAATATCGGTAATCAGCAATAACATCACTTTATAAGGAAACAGGCCTTCCTTACCCTTTCCAAACCATCAAGAGACAACATCGTTTCTGTTTTTCTCAAACTAAACCAACATAAATAATCCTGTATATTTCCTCGTTTTTGCAAATATTGCTTATACCAACTATCATAACTGAATTCACACTTACGTAATGTTGTAATGTATGGCTTACTTATGCTTACATTTTCGGTATCTTTCATTTAATTTTTTATATTGATTTATTCAGCTACACTTTATGTATCAACAGCTGATATGCACTTATATACAAATCAAAACTAGATATGAATTATTATTATTTGGTAATTCAATATCATGTACAATATCACCTAGCTATTCTACAAACATGTAATTTGATAAACTTAACTTATTACGATAAGGAAAGTAGCGAAAAAATGATAGGGAGCATTACAAACAAATAGGGAGGTTACAAAGCTTGTGAATAAATGCCCAGAAGTCAATATATAAAGATATATGTACATAGCTTAAGCGTTAACGAAAACGTACGGTATAGAGACGCTAACGAAGGGATTGAACTTTAGAGAGTGAGACTGAGTACAAAAGTGGGTGATATGTGTAATTGTGTGTACATAAATTAAACGCAATCAGAGGGTAATGCCTAAGGGCCCTACAAGGAACGTGTAGGCTAAATTCGTTGAAAAGCGCTGGCGAGTCAATTATGCCATTCAGTAACTTAACCGCAAAGGGAGCGCCTAAGATAAGCCTACGTTTTCCAAAACTAGGCAAATCGATAAGCAATAGTCTGTGCTCATTGGGAGGCAAATTGCAAGTCGGATCCCACTTGAGACCTCGCAAGACAAATAGCAAGAACTGTTTTTAGACGGATTCAATAATGTCAATATAATATTGGAAGGACGACCACCACTAACTAGCAAACTAATGAATAGTGCCATGGGAATGTATGGGTTTAAAAATTCTTTCGACCATCACTTCATAAACCCTAGACGGCTCTTCGTCTTATTGCCAATATGCTCAATGTGTAAATTAAAAGCAATCGCTAATCAAAGAAAGAGAGTGAAAGTGCTTTTTCATGCTTTAGGGAAGCTACCCCTAAGTAGTGAACGATCGTCTGGATCTGCAGAGTACGGTGACCTTAAAGTTATTAATCCACATCGTACTTCCTCTTCAGAGATTCCGCAATCCAGAGAGATATTAAACGCTTCTTTAATGTAAGGATAGTCGAAAAATGTAAAGTTGTTCTGCACATAACATACTACCAATAACAGAGCGATCAGCAGACTCGGCATCAAAGTAGTAGAAAAATCCCTAACCTTCCTTTTGGAACTACTAAAGTTGTAAAAGCGTTTGGGATTTCTAAAAACATCAAGCTTAATATTTTTAATAGAATTACGGTAGCAAACCGAATTTAGTTTGCGATATATACTGCTTATAAAAGAATATTGAATGTAATTTGTAGAAGTATTGTACTTCTTGAATTTTGTAAAAAAACGGCTTTTTTTTAACCTTGCTGATTCTTTTGTGAAAAAAGCAGGGGATCAGGTGTAAAACCGAAAATGTTTTACAGGAACAGCAATAGCTATAGGGATATGTTCTATGTAATAGAATCTCTGAAGTAGCAAGTCTAACTTGTCGTCAACAACTACATGATTGATCATGAGCCTCTTCAGAAGAGGAATATTAGCTTTATAAACGCAGCGTAACTTTGTATGACACACAAGGTGCAGGGAGACTTGTAGGTGTGAATGATGTTTATTCCCAGAATTTACGATATGACCAGGGCACTGGATACTTACCTCGTCACAGTTAGAAAATGCTCGATCTACGATTCTGTTATTATTATTATTCATAACATTATTCTATTGAGATATACATAACATGAATCAAAAATACCATCCAGGCATATGTCGAGCGTGCTATTCAAGCATGACAGAATAAACCGTTTACCGTTTTCGCAAAAATTTCCAAGACACCCGAGGTAAGTTAAAGTCAGCAACTACGATAAAAATATCACCAGGTCTCAATATACTGGATATCTCCTGAAGAAAGTGGACAAATATAAATATTTTTAAATTGAATTATAACACGGACTACTACAAATTCGCAATAAACAGGTGTGGATGGCACAAACTAGGTACACTGAATTGACGATATGACATTGGTGGCAACCTTCCTTCACCTACTCTTAGAAAACGGTCACTCCGAAAAACTACGAAACAGTTCCTCGTTGTTCACCTGGGGTTTGAACCACGTCTCAGAAAACGTTATAATGTGATAATAAAACGCAGCCAAACATTCTCTCGTAACTTGGTAGTGGACCTATAGACGCAGTTAGCTTCCTCGCGGAGGAAGAATAGCCGACCTTGTTTCTTCGTTCCAATAGTTTCAATTTAAGAACAATCAAATTTTCCGGCTTAGCATTTGGAAGTTGGGCTATTATATGTTAACGCCCACCGAAGTAACAGCGAACAGCCTATAAACAAATATAGATTTTCGCTACTAACCCACAAGGATTATTACACCTTGCCTCCTGTCTAGGCGACGAAGTCGGTGGCACTACCGAGGTAGTACTACAAGATCCCGACTTAAAGGGAGCCGTTAAGCGCCTATCCTAACTACTCTGAATCGTTTCATTCATGTTGATCTCACCATCTTCCTGAGAAGGTAAAGCTGGTGTGGTCAAATCAATTTGAATGGGAGGATTCCGCAGATATGCGCTCAAAGAGCCCCTTTCATATCATTTAAATCGGAATACGAATTTGAAAATCTACTCTTTTTCAAAGAAGTAGCTACCCCTTCGAAATATTTAAACTCCCTAAACTGGGCCTTCTGATCCACAACTTTCTCACAAAAAATAGTTCGCAGAGTTTTCAACTCGGTGAGCCCGTGTAGCATAAAGTAGTTTAAACTTTCTTACTTTACATCTACTTGCCTGGACTCTTGACAGACGCACCGCAAGCCCATGGACGAATTGCCAATGACATCGTAGCTTCTGCTGCTACTGAAACGTGCACATTTTAGATAGCAATGATTTTCACCGTTCAGTTGTTGTTATTTTTTATAATGCTAAAATTACTAATTTTCGAAAATGTGGCTGTGGCTGTAATTACTACTGAAGGTGATAACGCTTTTTACTATTGTTTGAGTTGTTCCAAAATGTTAGATTACCAAATAAACTGCTATAATTTATATTAAACTTGCTGATCAAGACTGATATTTCTGTTATTGTAGTCGTTGACTTATCGCTGCAAATATTACTTTTATTATTATGTATGTGAATGTCGCTTTTATTACATATCTATTAATGTTAATGTTGTCTATTATCATTGTTGTTGTTGCACTAGTTGGCATTAATGTTGTTATATGGTGAATATTGTGTTCAATGATGCACTATTGGCATAAAATGTTATATTGTTTACTGATAAATTTTAAGGAAATGGATCGCTTTTAGTATGTAAAACAGAAATAGCTATTGTTTTCTTAACACTTTTTGAAGCGCTTGAGGTCCAACCGCACGTTTATTATCGGATCACATACGCAGATCACCAGCCACACAGAGGAAGTTGTAAACCAAAATATGAGAAAAAATAAGCACAGTGAATTGGGGGCAAGGTTATTAAAAAATCCCCTTTCCCTCTGACATTTGAATTTACACTAAAATATACCCTCACCTTCATGACTGAATTTATACTATTATAATTTCATTTGCCTTATATTTGAAACCATATTTTATTTTAGATTATTATAATAAAAACTTTTTGGCAATAAATATATAGAAATAAAATGGTAATTATCCAAAATAAGGCAACTGTATTTATAAAAAATATTCACATGAAAATAACAAAAGCAAAAACGGCCAACCACAGAAAAATCAAATTTGAAAAATTTTGTCTATGCGTTTACATATAACTGCTTAAGCAAACTTACGCACAAAGTATTTCTGCTTTAGCGTGAATACACTCACACACAGGTCTATTCAAAACGTCATAGTATAGCATACACATGTTCACACTACAGGCTTACGCATACTTGTCGTACAAATTTCAGTTCTTTATGTTCTCTCTCACGATGTTGTTCGTTTTTATCGGACGCCTTGGGCTAGTACTTAATAATTTTGTTGGGCAAATGTTGCTAGCGAAATGTGTTGTCGTATATATATAATGTTTATGGCGTAAGACTATACTATCAACATCTGCGCGTAATAGTATACATATTCAATAGACCTGTGCGTGAGTGTATCCGCACTGAGACAGAAATACTGCCTTTGCTTAAGAAATTAATTAAATGTACGCAAGTAGAAATAGGTATATGCTCGGAATAAATTCACGCTTCAACCACGGGCTTATAGCAACTGCACGCAGTAGTACACCGTTTGAAGCTTGGAACTGCTATGTGTGTTTTATATGCATTATTATTCTATTTAATGCCATAACAATTAATTTGTAATAATATGCTTTTTTTATAATTGTTTTTTTTTTTTATCATTACATAGCATATGGTTCCTTATATATATCGGTTATCTTTTAGAAGTAGTTGTGCCTTATGAATATTTTAATATTAATTTTAATATTGAGTTAACATAGTAGTAACACAGTAATGATACATAGGTCTGAAATATTTTCAGAGAATCGGCCATTTAAAATAATCGCTAACGCGCTTAATGCAATACTTCAGGAATAAGGTGAAAAATTGCACACAATTGCCCCATATATAGGAAAAATACGTATAGCAGACACTATTTTATATTCCGCTTTTGATAAGAATAATAATAGTAATAGGGATAATATGTATGGTAGAAATTAGAGAAAATAATTATAAGAACAATTTTTTGGCAATAAATAGATTGATATATAAAAAAATTATAGTAACTCTCCAAAAATAAAACAAATCTCTTCATAAAAAGCTGTTCAACTTAAGATATCATAAGCATTAAGCAAAGGCGCAGAAAAATCAAAAGTTGCAAACTTTATCGCCTACACGCCTACATAGCAGAATTTGCGCAGCAAAATTATTATGTCAGAAAGCAGGACCCGATATTTACGCTTTAAAAGAGCATAAGAGAGAAAAAAAATGTTGTTTGACGTGTACGTGTAAGACTGCGAACACATGTGTGTTGTAACAGAATATATTGAGCGAACGTAGTATTAGCCTTCTAGTGGGAATTGTCGTGTTCGCTTGTGCGTGCGCTTTCTTAGGCAATTAGAAAGAGTAAAAGCACTAGGATCTTCTATTTTGATTTTCTGTTCTGTTTAGTGTTAATATTTTTTTATGATTATTATATTTTGCGCACGTTTTGGAGGATTGCTATAATTTTTCTACATGTCTATCTATTTAAGTATTGGAAATTAAAAATTTTGAAATATACCAACTTCTTCAAAATTTCGAAATTGTTCAGTGTTGCATGTAAGCTGGCCATCTCGATCATCGAAATGACGGCGGCAAATTCTTTTGGTTGGCTTATATTTTGACCCAGGTTTATTTTTATTTTGTATATGTATTATACATATATTATATGTTTCCTATATTCTTTTTATTTTTTTTTTATATTTTAAAACATTTTTTATTGTGCGTGTATATTCGTTAAAATCTGCATATTGTACAGAAGCATTTAAATTATATAATATAGGAATGCCTATGGAATGTAAATATCCGTTTCAAGCACGCGAATTCACGTTGCTGCAGTGGGGTAGTTGGTAGTTTTTCTTCTTCTTCTTCTGTTATTCAGCATATTAGCGACCGAAAATTCGCTGGGGCGTGTAAAAATTGTCCAATGTGAATACAGAGTTATTTGTTTGGGCCTTTGTTTGGGCCTTAGTAAAGTTGACGTTAGATTTGGTATATGATGTTCTTCCTTATTTATTTTAGTGATTATTTGATTAAAGATTCTGTTTTTTTTTTAAATTTTGCCTATTATACTTCTGCCACGTTATTTTTTTTATAGTTTTTATTAAAATATGCATATTACTCGTCCGTCACGTAGGATAGAACAAAAGAGCAAGGAGTAAATTCCGATGTGTAAGATGTGATGTGATATATGCGTACAAAAAGTGGTATGAAGGAATTGACGGGTGTGAGAGAAAAAAAATGTAAAAGAGAGTAAATGCCAAGAATGCTGTGGTCACGAAGACCACACATACTTGCTTTGCGAAGTGTGGAATGGCGAATAGAAGAGGTAACATTCAAATAGACAAATAGGATATGATCAGCAGATTGTAAGACTCCACATGTGCATGAAGGCTTGCCCGCTGTGTTAATTTTGAATAGATGATCATTACATCTCATGTCATTGAACATCAGACTGTTAATAAGACAAACAATGTCACTTCTGAGACCGTAAATGATAAACCAAGGGGCCCTATTTATTTGTGAAAATAAAGAGCATAAATGACGACCACAAAGCAATTTATCCTCGTTATTGCCATTGCCAAGAAAGAATTGAATGCTTCTTGTCGATTGTTCTTAGATCTGCAGGAATTAAGGCACGATCATTAAAATGAGATGGTCTGGAAGACGCAACTTTATCTGCAGTGTTGTTGCCAAGAATGCCCATGTGACTGGGCACCCAGAGAAAGTGAAAACAAAATGTATCAGACTTGAGGCTATAAAGAAAGGATCTGGTTTCTAATAAGTAGAGATGAGTTTTACCTGAGGGAAATGATTATTAAGCGGATAAAACAGATTTACGGTCTGACACTATAAGGAATTTCTCCTGAGATTGAGTACTCGCTAAGCGGATGGCTTCTAGAATCTCAAGGCATTCAGCCGAAAATATAGTGCAACATGGGTGATTTGAGAAGTAGGCTTCTATGTTAATATCTGGAAACCAAACGCCGTTGCCTACAACATCGGTCTTAGATCCATCAGTAAAGATGAGTGAAAAATGTTTCCTTTTGGCATCGAACAAGTTCGAGTATCCCGTGATGTACCTCTGCCGGAGTAACTGTGGATTTTCTGACTGGTAGGAAATTAATAACTAGTCGAAAATATTGAGAACCAAGAGCAATTTTGGATAAGCTATTTACATCAGTTGCTATAATCTTGAAGTTATTAGTTTTGTCAGCAAAAATTTTAAAGAAGGAGGAAGAAGAATTGTGTGATATAAAGTTGTAAATGAAAGTTAAGGCCGGATGATTCTCAAAAAATAGAACTTTATTAGATAAAAAATTGGTGAGTAAACGAAATTTTTCTTGCAGAGACATAACATTTGTCATTTGTTCCAAGTTTAGTGTGTGTGTAGATTTCCACCAAGAGCCAGACGAAGGCATTTCCCTTGGATTCTGCATAATTTCAGAAGGTCCTTATTTGGGATGTCCAATAAGAGTGAACAGGCGTATTCTAATTTTGGTCTTATTAAGCCAAGATACACTTTAATCATGCAGGAGGGGTCAGAGCCCCATGAAATACCACAAATGGACTTCAACACTTCATCGAGCTGAAAACATTGTTTGGCAGTTTTGTCAATGTGGACAGCTGGGCAAAGTTTCGAGCATAGGACAAAGCCTAAAAAGTCGAAAATTTTAACAGACGGGATGGAAGAACCATAGATGAGCCGAGGAGTAATCATGGGGTCTTTCCTTTTTTTGAAAAGACCAAGTATTTCGTCTTAATGACGGAAAGTGTGCGTTGAAGAGATTCAAGAGAAGAGGAAATAATGTCGAGGGCAGATTGCATATTGCGTCTACACAAGTCTGGATCGGAGTTGGGACAAAAAATGAGATCGTCAGCATAGCCCAAGATTGAGATGCTTTCAAGAAGGGAACTGAAAATTTTGTTAATATATAAATTAAAACAAAGTTGACTCAATACAGATTCCTGAGGAACACCTGTAATTAACATGTTCTTATAGAGAAAGAGGTTATACAACAAATAACAGAATTTGGTAGGAATATTCAAAGAGAGACGGATAGATTTTAAGATGCGTATACTGATAGAATCAAACGCTCAGATTTTGTCCAGAAAGCAGCCAATGAGAATGTGGTTCTTAGGAAACGCTTTTATTGCTGACCACAAAGTGACGTTGTTGTCTTGGGAAGATCTGTAACGTCTGAAACCAAATTGAAGACTGCTGAAGATGTGCATGGATGTCATTTTAGACGTGAGCACAACACTGTCTCGAAAATTTTTGTAATGCTGGAAACTAAGGCAATACATCTGTAGGAATTACGATTAGCTGGTGATTTATTCTTTTTTTTTTAAGTGTAGATTTGAAAGTCTGTTTTCAATATTTGAGATTTTGAGGTGATCGTAACTAATATCATCTAAGCCCGGAGCTGAGTCTTTTCAGAGATTAATGGCTTTATCGAGTTCAGAGGTAGATATGTAATTTAAAAACAAATTATCATATTTTTCGTCAAGTGATACAGAGAGGATTACAGGACCAGTAGGTCTAGCAACTCCTTAAAGTATTGTGAGGGAATGGAACAACGAGAGGAAGTGGTACCTCTGGAAATGCTGACAATGCGCCAAAGATCTGAGATTGACATGTCACTATCGACATTTTCACAAAATTGTTTCCAACCTTTACCTTTTTCCAGCTTGAGAGTATGAATATATTCCTTTATAATATCGGCCAAAAATTTGAAATTTATTCTAGCAGCATTTTTGCATTTATTTATAGCGAGCTTAAGTTTGGCAATGACTTGATTGCATGCGGTGTTCCACCAAGGATTAGAAAGACAGAATTTTTTAGAAGACATTAGGTTCAGAGCATGAGTGAAAGACTTTGACAATCTATTAAAAAACAACCCGAAGAGTCATTGGTTTGGATGGTATTTGAAATGTCAGATTTCTTCCAGGTACTCAGAGAACTTAGATTAGGTGTACACCAGGAAAGACCTATGCAAAAAAAGACGGAATCAAAATGACTAGGATCACCATTATTTTATAAGACTAAATTGCTGCTTTCACAAAAATCTTGAATATGTCGGCCTCTTGAATTGGAGAAACGACTATCCCAACAAACATTATGAGCATTAAAATCACCAGATCTCCAGAGCATTAAAATCACCAGAAAATCTGAAAGAAACTAATCTATTAATTACAAAATCAGAAACATTACAATTAAGTGGAATATAATAACTAATAATCAGGAGTTCCCCAAAGAAAGTGTGAATGGTGCAGCTGCAAGCTTCGATAAATACACAATTTCCAAAGTTAGAAGTGTAAGAGAATGAAAGCTTATTAGATATAAGGATCGCCACACTACCACCATGAGAGAAGTTGGAGATACGATCAAATCTATCTCCGTTATAATTCTTAATAGAAAAAAAATCATGAGGTTTAAGAAAAGTTTCAGAAAGACAAGCCACGGAGATGTCATTATAATGAAGGTATTGTTTGTTCAAGCTGTTTTACATAGTTACGAATGCTAGTGCAATTAAGTTGAGCTATTTTCACTATTTATTTGGAGACCACACGAACCGTAAGGCGATCGCTGGTTTAGAATACTCATTTGAAGGTCGCGAGATAAGCCTGTGGCGGAGTTAATGCTAGAATTTGATTTAGAGGATGGCTTGATATTATGTAATTTTCGAATACGATCAGAGATTTGGAATAAGTTAGAGAAAGTCTTAGAATCAGTGATCATTTCGTGATCGGAAGGAGTATTGTCTGTGATGGGTGTTACAGTCGCGGAATTTTAAGATTTTATAAAGGGAGAGGATTGTGATTTCAGGACTTACCGTCTTCTTGGTTGGAACTAAGACAGTAGACTCAGTATTTGGTCGTTTGCTTGTTAGTTGAGAAATCGGAGGAGGCAATTTAGGTAAACTTGCTAGAAAGAATGAAAAGCTATTATTTGCGTGAGCATAATAATTTCGAGAGAAGGTGTATATTTGAGGCTTCAAACGTTCTGCTGCATCTTTTGCTAAATGAATGTTCACCTTTACAATTAATACAGCTTTTAGTTTGACAGCAATTCCAGATGCATTCATGGCTTCCGCCATAGAAAGGGCAGTGCGGCTTTTGGCGTCAACACACCTTATCAATGTGCGCGAATCGCCAACACTTGCATCATTGTAATGTCGGCTCGACATATAACTTAACCGGGAAATTAGTACCTCCCAAACATTTGTGGGAAGGCAGGTGGGTATCGGAGGAGATCAATTTTATTTTTTTGTTAGAGATGAAAAAGATCTCTAGATTATGGAAATCATCGTATAAATTTCGGCCAAGTTCGATTATTAGCAAAGCATTTTTTCTGGATTGAATAAATACACTACACTCACTTCTGGTGTGGGCATAAACTCCTGCTGTGGGGATTTTAATGTTCCCACTTTCGAGGCAGATAGTGCGGCCTTGTGGCCAAACCATATTTCGCAGATTGAGTTTTGTAGATTTAGAAACGGAGTGAGTGTGTAGTGATGTTTTCTGCGTGAGATCAGCTCCGCCGTGAGATTTACCATTGTTCCTATTCCTAAAATGCGTTGTTTCACTTTTTCGGGTGTTTCAGTTGTTGTCTTTTTTATTTGCTTACAATGCAGTTGTTTGTTTTGTTCATTTTTGTTAATTGGCATTTGAAAGTCGAATATTAATGAAAATGTGGAAAATGGAAATAATTATAATAACGAATATTTTTTAAATAATAATAATAGAAAAAACATTTATATAATGGAAATCAGGAAGGGTAATTATAACAAAAATCTTGTGTCAATAAACAGGCAGACGTACAAAAAAATAATGGTAATTTTCAAAAAAAAGGCAAATTTATTTATAAAAAAAATGCTCACACGAAAATGCCATAAATAAAAGCGCCCAGAAAAATCAAATATTTAGAATTCGTTGCTAACATATAATTGCTTAAGCAAACGTAGGCACACCCGCACACAAGAATTTCTGCTTTACTGAATACGTGCACAGATGTTGGTAGGTGATGCGCATACTTGTCGTATAAAATTGAGTAAATGTTCTCATTTCAGTTCTTTACTCTCTCTCTCTCTTACAGTTTTTAATACCGTTTGTTTCTATCGGATGCCTTCCAGTAAATTTAATAATTTTGCTGCGCAAATGTTCCTAGCGAAATGCCCTATCTTATATTTATAATGCTTTTGTCTAATGTTTTTGCTCAACATATTTTTGCAATTTTTCTCTAAAGTATGTACTTAACCACACCTATAGACTATACGCTAAGTTATGAAAAATCCTTTATAAATACCATACCCGTTGAACGTTCAAATTCCCCTCGCAGCTAATTTATGCTCTAAGCATTAATAAATAAGTGTTACGACACCCTTTCGGAGTATAACTAAGCACGCCCACAGTAGTGAAAGATAATTGTCAACATGATAGTGTGGCGGCCAACAGATGTAAAATTAGCGGACAAATTTTTAGGTTGGTAATCCGTCCGCTGCGTTGTCGTAGTAGGAAAGATATATTTTCATATAACTTTATGCATGATGTTTTCGTTGAAGAAATTCACCCGGTCTTTAACTTCAGCATGCATCTTGGATTTCCAGTTACGGTCCGTAGGGTATAAAATACGTCCATATACATACTCGAGGCACTCGAGGATTAATCATTCTCGGGACGCTAATTGTGCCATTGGGTACCGTGAGGTTAAGTCTTCACGGCAGTCTATTCACCTAAATGTCTAGAAACATCTGTTACCTAGTAATATTTATTATATTTTTCGGCACTAGAAGATAAAAGCGTCGAAAATAATTATTTGCTTTTGCAAACCTTTTAAAATTTACGTCATTAATGAGGTGGTCTTTATATCTACTAATTTTGTAAAATATGTAAATGTCATCACAATATTTGACTTTATTATACCCACTACTAAAGAATGGGGAGTATTCTCATTTTGATATAATGTTTGAAACATCGAAAAGGAAGCTTCAGAGACCTTATAAAGGGGTAATGTCTGTCCGTCTATTCATTTATGTCGTGATTGTTGTTGGCACTGCCCTGGCCGCAAAAAAAAATGTAAGAATTTTAAATTTAGTGGAAACATTGGAAGTTTTTGCACGCAGCTTGGTGTTGAAAACGGGCCAAATTAGTCAGAGCACAAGCCCGCAGTGAAGAATAAACTGAATTCGGTTTTTTCTCACAGATTATAAAAGATAGAAGGCTGATATTTTTCACATTTAGTTTACGGGAAACCCTACTAATTATGTGCAAAAAATCGGAAAAAATCGTCCAATCCCCTGCATAGTTAAAAATGACTAAATTTTCTTTTTTTACTTTTTACTTTATGCTTATTAATCATAAGGTAAACGAGACATTAAGGACTAAAACTATTTTGTACCAAAGAAAACTTTATCTACCTAAAAATGCATTAATTCAATACACCACGAACTGGTGGATTAATTATGCACACGATATGGGTATTGAATAAAAGGACTTGGTGAGCAGAAGGCGACAAGGTAAGCGTGGTTGTTCTTAATTAATTACGGTGGTCGTCACGACGTGGTAGACAAACTTTTCTTAGTAACATCCTCTATGCAGTAATAGATAAATGAAAGATAAAGTTTATCACATTAATTTTTTTTCCAAAGATTTAATAGTGGTGGGTATACGAGATTTGGCCCATGCCTAATGTAATTGTCTCACTTGTTTTCCCTTTTAATAGAATACTCGGCAAGAACTTTGTGATCGAGAAAATTTTTACTCAATAGTAACGAAAATGCATACTCTATCGACTGCTGTAAGCTCACTACTCGATATGTATTATGAAAAGTGTGAAAATTGTTATTTAATTTCACCTTTCCGTGGAAAATCCTACTCTCCTCGGAAGCTAGCCAGGGGAGTTATCTACTCTATGTTATTTATTCTGTATATTGATAGTCTTCCTTCTTGTGTCCACTTTTCTAAAATTCTTAGGTTTTCGTATGCTGTAAAATTTGTACTGTTTACCTAGTTTATAAATTGTGTTTGCTCGTTCGATTGTAAAATATTCTGTTATTGCTTGGGCACCTTATTATCAATGCCACATTAATCGGACAGAAACTGCTCAGAGAAATTTTCCTCTTTTTGCTTTATATAACCTGCCTTGGTATTCTACTAGAATTCTGTCGCCATATGAAAAAAGACCTAACGTGATACGGTTATTGTCGCTGCTTAAGGTACTCGACAAAATTGGAGCAGTTGTTATTGTTACAATCTTCCTTTGAGACTTTCTCATTACCGCACTAATTATCTACAGTTTAATCCTTTTAGTGTGCTATATAGGCTTTATAACATTAATTATTGCCGTTTCGCCCAGTTTACTGGTTCCATTAATACAATTGAAAGCAAACTGTTGATATAATGCAAACATTTGCAAATCGGAAATTATATTATATAAGAAAATTGGTGTTGCAATGGTTTTAAATACAATTATAGCTAACGATACACTTAAATAGAAAATTATAATTACACTATTTTTTTATTTTATTTTTGTTTTTTTATTATTATTTCGCATTTTTCTTTTGAACTATGTACTTTTAGCGAATTTTTTTTCTTTTCTTTTTTCCTTCCTTTGTAAATAAATGAAAATAAACAAATAAACAAGTATGAAACATGCTTAGATTCACGTTGAGAACTTTCTTTATTATTTATAACTGCTGACATTTCTTAACCAATTATATTTGCAGATATTTTGAATTACTAAGTTCTGTTAAGTATGCTTTATTATGACCTTAATGTATCAAAAATTCGGATGTTTAAATGTTCGCCGACGGTGTGGAGATTTTTCATCTCCTTAATTTAGAAGGCGATAGTATCTACTAAAAGATAATCCTACTGAGTTATCTAATTGGTTTAAGCGTAATGGTGTGTCTTTAAACCTAAAGAAATGCAAAAATTAACGTTATGTAGGTCTGTTCCGTTATCCGTTGACAATTATGGTAATTAATGTTATATTCTTCAATAATTTGGGAATTCTCATATATCCAAAACTTAACTTCCATGTGCATATTCTTTCTGTGGCAAGTAAGTACACATTTCTTGTTGGCCTTATTAAGCGTTGGTGTAAGGAATTTGTTGGCCCGTGCGTTACTAAAAAGCTGCATATTGCCTTAATAAGACCTCTTTCCGAACATGCTACGATTATTTTGTCACTAAACTATATAGTATACGGCGACGTTATTGAATTCATTCATAAGCCTTTCCCAAAATTTGCGCTACGTCCTTTAGGGTGGGATCTGCACACGCACAATGAACGTTACCTGTTTATTTTAGTCGCCGTAAAGTTAATAATTTGCCATCTCTTTCTCTCTTTGAATTTTCTGGTTTTGCTTAATCAAATGAGCATTCACGTTCCACCCTCAACAAGTAGGCAATATTAGAAACTAGCCCTTAATCCATGCAATTTGAACTGTTTTTTATTTTTGCGATAACTGTACTCTAAAATAATATTGTGTGGTGGCACGAATTTTAAATTTTTGTGCAATAAGACATCATTCCAGCGTTGGTACTCAATAAAAGTTGGAAATGTAGGTATGGATTGCATTGCAACCACGAAAATCAAGGTATTTATTAGTCATTTACCAGAAAATGCCGGGCTATGTCAAATAAAGTTCGACAAAATCTATGTCCGTGAAGAGCTAATTTACGACCGATCAAGCTATTTGGTTGACGGATTTGAAGATCCCGGCAAGGAGTTCCACAAAAGATTATTGTCCATGAAGATTCGAAAGCGCGAGTTAGAATTGTAAAGAAGACGGTGATATGTTAGATAGGGCTACGGATTGGCAGAAGAATTAACAGAAAGCCTGCATGTGACGAGTAAAGAGAGATTTGGGGACTTATACCCATTGGAGGCATATTACTATCTAAAAAGTCAGAATGTCGATGACGATACCTATATAGAAGAAAAGGAATTTAATATTGGTTGTGGTGACGAAGTGGAAAAACGGGCACGGTAGTACTTATCAGGATATACAATATATTCAGAGATCTTAGGAATTATGGTATGAAGGATTTGACGGCCAAGCGGGATAACATAACAAGTAAGAAAATTACATTCGGTCATTATCTAATCTTTTATATCCATCACCGGTATCCTAAAAAAGACAAAAAAAATAAGGGAACTAAATTTGCATGCTCTTTGATGTGGAGTGAAACTTTTTGTTGCACAGGCGCGGGGCCATTGCAGCCGTGTCCTTTGAAAAGTATAGGTCACTTCCAAATGCTTTTGCAAATTTTTCAACGATATCTTTATTTATGCAAGTGGGAGAGTGTTTAACGCAGATACCAGACGGTTGAGACATTATTAGATACAGTCCAAATTTGAAATTCCTCCAACAATTTATACATTTCATAGGGGTTTTGAAACCTGTTTCTGCGCTTTATAAGAGTATTGAAAAAAAAATTAAATTTTGGTACACTATAATATTGGATAGTCGTGGTGGCTATATTGGCTATAGTTTATGAGTAATGAGTAACAAACAATTATTTATTCCTTTCGCAAAACAGAGGTGTCCTCAGTTTACGTGGTGCTGTGTGCGTGCACTTCAAATGTTTTGGCTCATTTTTAACACCAACCTGCATGCAAAAACTATTAATGCTTCTGCCATATTTGAAGTCTATAGCTTTATTTTTGTGGGTAGGAGAATGTTACAAACATTACAAATGGTCATGCTTAATTGATTCAGAATTTGATGATTATTGCGCATACATAAATTTTGTAGGGTCTCTGAAGCTTCCTTCTTGACATTGCAAACGTTTTGACAAAATGAATTACGAAACTAATTTTTAATAAGATCATGGATAAAACAAATGGTTGGTTTACAACGGGCGATGATATTGCGATATTTGATGAAATTTGATTGGACCTATGCTACCGATTTATTTGAAAGCATGATTCATACTTATGCAAACATTTGAGATGCTGACAAATAGGAATACTTGTAGCCAAAACTGAACGAAGAAACACAATCTTTGATAAAACATTTAAGTTAACAATAGGTCAGAAGGGAGTATGATAAATTCCAGAAGGTGAAGACATCGTATTTTAATCTATTAGTTGGTCAGCTAGCAATTAAGTCGTGAGCATAAAAGGAGGTTGAAAAACTTTAATATTAATGAAAGCTATGGTGCATTAAAGGCATTGAGTTGAAATGTTGGGATTATATTTATATATGTGATGGAGATAAAACACGACAATAACGCAAAATTTTATGGTATCGTAGAAAGAACGAAGATGAAGTATCAACCGTTGCGTAATTTCTACAAGTTTTAAAAGCAAACACATCCAAGGTGGCACGGATCAATTTAAGAGAAATCAAGCCTGAGCATACCCGCCTTAATATTCCAAGATGGTTAGGATATTCCGACGAAATTGATCTAGCACTAAACGGATTTTTCGATGCTACCGGTTATGCGACCGCACCAAATCGAGGGTAGCTTCTATGAATCAGATTACATTGGAGTCATATGCAGTGCATCTATTGTTCAAAATAATTTCAAAGGTTCCACAATCCATTAAACGTTCGTATACATGCTTGTATCGATTAAGCAATTGTGCTGGTGTGGATTTCAGAAAATCCACGTAAATTGCTGGCACAGCAATGGCACCATATACATTCAAACAAAGACCCCACTTACTTAGCAACAAGAAAAACACTTGATTTCATTACAAACTAGTTATAGCTAAAACTATTGGCACAACAATGAGTAACAAGCCATCCATTTCTGTCACCACGGGCAGACGAAGTTCTTAAGAAACATATACCGCAACTTCAACAATATCCTTAATAAATCTAAGCTTGACAGTACCCAAGTCGATGATGTGGTATTAATTAAGCAAGACAATGTCCCACCATCACATTGGGGGATACAGAAAAAAACAACGCCTTATTGCGGCGCAGACGAATTACTGACAGTGGTACCGGTAACAACTTCAAAGGGCAGTTTCAAGACACCTGCAGCAAAAGCATATCGCTTATCTGTAAATATTTGAAAGTTATACATTCAACTTGGGCCCGAAAGCTTTTTGATAATCCTCTTTATTGTAACAGATGACTGTAACTGAACAATGGAATTCATTATCCTTTATTTTATATTTGTTTTATATTTCTTGTATGTCGCAGTTGATTGATAAGTCTCATACAATAAACACACACAAACATATATTGTGAGTCGTTTATACATTCATTTTGTTACGATTGACTACGTTGTATCAGGTGATATAAGTTTCATTTAGCGTTTAGTTATATGTTTTTAACGTATACAAAATGATTAAGGAAAATAAAATTGATCGAATTTAATAAAATCAATAACCGCTTTAAAATATTAACAGTACCAACAGATATATTTAAACACGCAAATTATAGAAACACGTAACATAGCTTCTAAAACCCCAAAGAAGCAGGTTAAAGTTACTTTGTTAAACATTACTTCTTTTGGAAGTAGAGTATGGTAGCAATTTTTTTAATTTTAGTTTTTAATGTCGTCTTTGTGTGTTTTATAATTATAAAACATTTTTATTGAAAATAAATTTGGGTTCTCCGTGAAACAGTGTGGTATATATATGTATATATACAATTATAAATAGCCTAGGTAAAAAAGACTAAATAAACTATCAGCTACTTCGCATGAAAGGAATATCGCAACGAGCAGCTGCGTGTCAAAGTTCTTGCTGCATTAATAAACAAACGATACTAACACGTTCGTTGTACTATTAGGTACGAATCTCTCCTTACCACATACTTAGCCTAACCTTCGGAACGGTTGTTGAATATATCCTTTCCAGTCTAAGTGTCCACATGACTGCGCAGATGAACGGGTTCTCGCTCTTTGTTCTTATGACGAACACATCCCGAGACGTACCGCAAATTATTCACCCTGTGGTGTCATTCCGGCATCTTCAAAATTTACTGGAAGATAGTCGATATCTAGCCAGCATATGGGATTGGGAAAGTATGATCAATTGACTGGATATTTACAATGCAACAATCTTATTAGCGTCCGGCCATATGGTTTTCCCAAAAGTCGGTTCACTGGTGATTGATGAGCTTATCTTACAGAAAAGTGGCGCTAAGGTATTCATCATTTCCTTATCATTACTCTGAACATAATGTTCGTGTTTTAAGCTAATTTCACTTGGTGTCGTTTGATTTATATCGAGGTTCTTAAATAAACATTCGATGTAAGATGTAATCAACGTACATACTTTCAATAAAGTTACTTTAAACGCAGGAGTATCACATGGTTCTATTTTGTCTCCCTCTTGGACTTGCAGTACCGAGCTAATATGTAAATATTGCATTATGAGTGACACGTCTAAGAGAGGGCCCAACAAAACATTCGAGTAGATTGCGATAAATAAAGAAAACATGAAATCAAGTAAAGTGCTGCTTTTTATCGTGCGGGAGAGGTCATGAGCTCATAATTGCACCTAGAGCAAGTGTTCTACATACGTAAAATAAATGCTTAAATAATCCTCTCTGCCTGTCTGAATATCTAACTACTGACTTTACTATTTTTAAGGCTACAAGTGCCGCTTGAAGAGGATCGGAGGTTGTAGAGACGATCGCAGGTGCCATTGCTGAGCTAACTGGTTCGGCAGATATGAAGGTTTGAGATTTTTGTTCCACGGACACTCCACCGACGGTCAGATCTAAAAGAAACACACGTGCTTTATTCTTACCGAATGGACAGATCATAAGCACTAAGCCTGGGAGACCTGAGAAAATGGGTACGATAATCCTCTAGCTTGCTTTCCTCTTGCACAGAAAAAAGTTTTAGCACAGTTTTAATATATATTTTTTTCCGTTCTTTTCCTTACAATGCATATTACTTTCAATAGCAATAACCATATCTATACATTTACATTAATTAAAACGGGACAGAATAAATAACTCGTAAGTATGTGTAAGTATGTATGATCACTTAAATTATATTATTGTTACGGAAATCCCAAATCTAATTCATTACAGCTAAGTAATTTTTCCGACTAATAAAGTCCCTAAAAGAGGGAAAAAACCAAATGCACATTCGCGGCGCGTCATGCAGCTGCCGGCCGATGAAAACGATTAGCGGAAAAGCAGACAGGAATTAAAAATAAAACCATGAATTTTGGGTATAATAAAACGCTTGTAAAAATGTATATAAGTAGAATATCTGGGGAAGACAGAGTTAGTAAAGAAAGAATAGTTGTGTTGAGCATTCAAAAAGTATGGCTAAAAAATAAATTGTAAATAATCCTACATTTAAGACTATAATAGAACTTTGAGAAGTTAATAATGAAGTTGATGATGTAAATTCTCAGCACATAACAGATTTATGGAAAGCAAAATATTTCTTATTATAGTTGCGATCGATTCCTATACACATTCACATGCAAATATATGTAGTAGATAGGTTTGCTAATATTTGTTTCATTTAGAACAGATTGCTATGTGCATTGTTTTTTTTTTAAACTCCATATATCATTAACAATTTTCTTAATATTTAGTTCACATTTTTATATAAATCAAAGTCTGTTTATTTATGTCAATATTCCTTTTCAAGCGTAAATCTGTCTGTCAGAGTTTGGATGATAGCAAAACGTCAATAAAATCAGTGAATCACATTTTTATTCATTTCTTAACTCCGGCTTTAATATGCCGCTTTCAAAAAAAAATCATTTTTTATCTTTTTTATTTGTAGCAATTATTACAAAAATATAAAAATGGTGTTACACAATTAAATTGTTTGGGCTAATGGACTATTTTAGCAATTTCAGCTTCTAAAGTTACGCTTAAACAAGGTAATACCTTGTCACGGCTCGTCATCTTTTCAACGCGTTAGCTTTCGGTTCACTCTACCTGCAATGGTCTTTTCGGTCATTCCAAGTTCAATGTAAGCAAATGCCACTCTCACTTTTCTCTCTCGTCTTCCCGACCAGCACTCATCCTACATGTGTAAGCTACACACCCTAAATAGCTGGACAAATACAAGGAAGTATTCATGCTACGAATTACGTGATCATTTTTGGCTACAATCAATCGCCAGCAAACCGTAGATACAACACTGGAGCCGATATGCGTTTCACGAAATACCTAAATTATGACGTTGCTTTTTGACATTATTGTAAGTTCAGTATTAAATGTCAACATTTAATATATCAAATGTTTTCTCCGTGAGATAATTCATGTAACACTTTGAATTTTTTTTTAATCCAGATAATAAAACCACGAGGTAATAAATGAGTCAAGGATGTGTACTTTCCTAAAGTTGTTAAATTCAATAATCCTCTAACTTGTTAGCTCAAAACGTTAAGAACTTAAAAAATTTAGGACGAATGTACATGAATTTAAAAATACTAGACGAAAATCATACATATGATAAAATGACTATTCATAAAACGTACCCAGAGCATTTAACAAGTGAAAGCGATTAACACCAAAATGGCGCAACGACATTTGTTATTAGCAACCTGCTTCTTACAAGGGTACATAAGCAGAGTATTAGAGGGAGTCAAACATAGTCCAGGTAAAAGAACTGACAAAGTCAGAAGAAGTATTGCAACGTTATAAATTTAATTCCCTGTAAATTAGTCATTTACAAATAAATCTTCTAACAGTTGTAAATAAACCCTACGTTGTCCTAAAAATCACAACTTAGTGCGAATTTCATTTCTAAAAGATTCGGATAAAAACGTAAAATTGCAAGGAGGAATTTCACGTAACAGTGCTTTCAAAAGATGGCGTGACTGATACTATACCGTACTGAATAGTATTTTGATGAAGTTTCCTCATGCTAGCACCTTTATGGCGATATAGTCGAAGTATACAGAACGCAATATTGCATATGTGGAAACAAGCAACGAATGTGCTAATCATATGGCAAATATGCTACGCATAAAACTGCAGCCACTTGTTTAAGCATTGAAATATCTAAATATTTATAAGGGGCCCATACATATATTATACTGAATGAATATCCAAACCGGACTGTTCCTAAAATTTCAACAGCTGCCGTTATCACAACTGTCCTAAAACGCACAAAAAGCTTTCAGTTCGAATCTTTGATTCGATTTTGCATTTCTTTCTTGTACACACTGTCAAACTGTCCAAGGTGTAAACCGCTCTATTGTTGTCTGAAGAAGGATCTAGCACAGTATAAGTGAATTTTCGATGTCTCGGAGAAGGACTACATACAAATCTTTATTAAATAATTATTTTTCGCTTTCAAATAATTTGTATTTCCATTTAAGGATGATATTTTAAAAAAAATTTTACCCGTAAGGAATTTGTTAGAATTTAGTTCCCATGTTTTCAAGTTTTTTTCTAGCGGCTTACAAATGGATGTCCTACATATTGATTTTAATAAACCTTTTGACGGCGTTTATCATAACTCCTTGGTCTTCAAACCGCAGTTGTCCCGTTTGCCTTCATACTCACTTAAAATGCATTAGGTATTGTCTACGTAATTGATCATTTAACGTTCTTTTCAACTCCATCAACTCTGGTAAATTGTCCGTGGCATCAGCCACTTAGGACCATTTCCATTCGTCCTCCACATCAATGATGTCCCGTAATTAACTCAGGCCATATCTTTGTGAACATTATCACTGTTAAACTGCTTCCTTTTTTTAAATTGAAGTCGCAGTCCCATCTTCTTGAATCTGATATAGATAATTTCGTTACATAGTGCTGGTACAATTTCAAGTCATTAAACACCAAAGATTGTGAGAAGTTTCAATTCTCACAGAACAATGCATTTTACACAGAGTATCTCATTGATTTCCATGTATTGAAAGGTTCATCAATCGATTTAAATGTTTTATTTAACCAAAGACTAAGTTTTAATATATATATAAATAAATAAATAAAACTAGCCCAGCGCTAGACTCTATTAAACGATTGTCCGAAGTATTCAACCATTCACACGTAACGCACCAACACTTGAATACTCCCTGTCACCTGCTCTTCTTCTTATAGAAGTTATGCCGATTTAATGGAAACGGTTCAGAAGCATTTTTTTCTCGATCGTTTGGAATTTGGCCAGTACACGATTTATTTCTTTGCCATCTTATGAAAACAGAAGGTTTATTCTAGTTGTCTACCGGGTTTATTAGAGAAACATTTCAATGTTTCTTTCGCAACGATTTAGAGGTTCAATTTAGTGCGGACACATGCCAGTTGCAAATGGGCTACTGTACAAGATGTGCATGTGATTTTTTTTTTATTTTATTTTATTTCTCCTATTTCCTTATTTACACATGGATTTGGTCCTTTCATTATTTCTTTATTTTTCGTATTTTACGAAATTAAATTCTAATGCTCAGCATAAAATTTATTTTTAGGAAACTACTTAATGCGAATGTTATATTATTGTAGTTTACTTTCACGTGTAAACATGTGATGGCGCGTCTACATGTTTGATACGTGAAACATTTCCAGAAAAGTGTTGAAGTTAGGATCAAATTCAAAATATAGGTTCAAAATATATTCCCCATGAAGCTCTCCAATTTTTCACTTGTATAAATAACTCATGCGCCAAAATCCGATATTTTTTAAATGTGTGGAAAGCGGATAAAGTCTGTGGATTGGATAAGATCTGTGGAATGGTTTAGACGAATTTGACACTATACAATCTAGTGGACTGTTCTTTTTGATGTTATAGAAGCTTTTGATTCTCTTTGACTTTCAGAACGATATCTCCTGATTTTTCGCTTCAGGAACTTAGTTTCGAAATAATAAATATGTTCCAAATAGGAATTAGTATAGCATCTAATTGCATAAATAAATGGAAAATTAGGTTAAATGTGGAGAAGACACAAGTCAGCTTTTTCATTCGAAGAAGAAATCCTCTCTTTCAGTCATTGGGTTTGATAATACCAAGATCACGAAATTTATTGTCCTAATCACGGTAAATACGTACAAATTATGCCATAAAAAAATGTGAATTTCCACAAAATGCTATATCCACTAATAAACACAAATTCCAAATAGAGTACTGTAGGTAGGACTCTCTTATGTAAGGTTCTTCTTCAACTCAGTACGGGGTAACTATTATTGTTATTATTTATCGAAGCAAAGTACATTAGTTACACTACATAGTATTACATCTAAGCATAAATGTGTAGGATAGAGTACAGGTCAATAGCAAATAAGAAAGCACCTAAATCCAAATTATCCTTTATTTGGTTGTAGGTTATATGTATTCAATTATTATTTATTCAATGCCAAAACTTCGTGCCGTTACCTAGTAATTACTAATTATATGTGCAAAACATCAATTTCCAAATTAGAAAAAAACTTTATTGATAAACTGTGCTAATAAATAAAGCCTAATTAAGTTACAATATATCATTCCACATGGGAAAGTACACCACAAGAGAAATAAACTGTATCAACAACGACGCGGAGTAACAGTCAGACGTTTTAATTTAAAATTGCATTTTTTTTCTTTTAGAAATGACGACGACATCCTATCCTAAAGATTATAATAGTCATTAAAAGAAAGAGAAAGAAAGCGAAATGTGGCAGCTTTATAACCGAATAATTATGGGTTACTCTTGCCGGAATATGAATATAATAAAAACGCCGACGCTTACTAATAAGCATCGTTCAATTCATACGACCAACGCTTAATACGTCCCAGCAGAGGTTTTGTTTTATTAGACCAGGCTTGAATCTGAAAACCAAAGTTCAATTTAGGGTTGGACATAACTCCCAAGTCAATGAAGTTTGACACTGTCCAACTTATCGGTATCAATAAAATAGTCAATAGCAAACGGGGCCGACCTATAAAACATGAATTGTTTAAATTTTTTCAAGTTAAGTGACGTATTGCTATGTTTACGCATAATAAACCGTATAAAATTTTGCTTTTATACACCGTTTTTGACATAAATGTTTTTTATGTATCAGAAATTTTAATCCCATGACTATTAATAACTGTCCATTTAATTTGTATTCCGCCTATAGATCGAAATTTTTAATATATTTTAATGAAATATTGTATTTGGACCTAGTCTGTTTCCACGACGAATTCTATTGAAAATAAAGTTGATCTGACCTTTTTCTTATAACCATTCCCTATGTAATGTTTACAAAAAGTCAAAGAATTCTTGTCTGGGGATCGTCCCAGTGCAAAGAATCCTGTGGTGGACGTGTCTTCGAAAAACTGAAAGAACTCAAAAAAGTGGAAACGCAGCCTATCTCTCTACCAAAATGGGCTTGAATACTAAGGTTATCTCATTGTTTATCAGTAGCATAGACCAAACTTTAAGTTATCAGTAGTATGTACCAAACTTTAAGAAGAATGCTAGGTCCTTATGCAAATTTGTTAGTGTCATCAGACCTGGAGATTATACCCTACTTATCTGCGACTTACTATGAGCACTCTTATTTGTCCAATAATTTACCAATTAAAGTCGCTGAATATTCTTACAGAATAGGCAGTTACAACATCCTCTTTAATATTAAGCTCTCGACGATGGGGTTTTAGATGGCGTGCGACATCTGAATGTCTGCCCCGGATATTCTGCCAGCTTGTATACTTTTCAAATTCCTCGCTAAGCCCATCCTGCACATATAACATTTCTCTCAATGTTGTAGTCTTCCCTAATATATGGAAATTTAGTTTGTTACTCCCACAACATAAAAATGGTAGTAAAGGTTATATTGAAAATCGCAGGGAGATTGCCAAGCTTAGCTAATTAACTAAAATCTTTGAACAATTGATTACTACATGACTAATCCTGTCAATTAATTACATCCCACATCGTATGAGCAGCGCTGTGCTTATATTTGCAAATTTCGCGCTGGGAAATAACTAGTTCATTAATCTTTTGAAACATATTGTGAAAAATAACGTTAGTATTGTTATTTCACCTATCGTGGTTGAATTTAATACAAGTTGATTGGAAAAGTACAATTGCAAATCCTTTCTTTTTTTATTCTGGTCAAAGCGGTTAGGTCTATTTATTTCAATAAATGACTTAAACACAATAGTTCACACATTCAGTCAACAAAGAAAGTGGTCGTAAGAATAACTAATTCCGTTTGGGAAAATTACAACGAGATTTCCAGTTGCTGTGAGAAATCTTTAAAGATTAATTATTTATCAAAAACCTGTGTTTTAAAAGACTTTAATATAAAGAAGATGTGTTCAAATTACAACTTGCGAATTAATTCATAAATTATTGTATAATTTCGGTAGGCAAACTACAAGAACAATTATATTTGTTTCCCGTTTACTAATTGCTTACATAAATATTAGGTCTAAAGCGGATTAAGCAGTCACATTTTTAATCAGCTGGTTTTTTCGCAGCAGGATGGGTGAAGATTTCCATATTCTATAATAAATCATTTGCAAACAAGGCGGAAAAGGAAGACTTACTGGCAACGATATAGTCAGTAAAATAGAATTGTTTGCGTTCAATAATTTCTCAACAACTAAAACAAGAAAGCTATAATAGCAAGCAAGAGTATTGTAAACAACGGATCAACGTACTCTATGCTAGCCGTCTAACAACAAGTGACTCTGCCTCCGCTCGGTTCATGACCTGTTGGTTGTGAGAACGCCATAACCACCCAAAATGTGCTGATATTAAGAATAGGACGACAGGTGCTATCTATGATGCGTCTAAAGGTTTACGTTGTGCCTGCTCAAAGTGCCGTAATCAGGACATTGATTTCTAAAATCTCCTCGTACAGGCCATAGCGGTATTCAGGGGAGTGGGGAAAATAAAGTTCTCGCCCTGACCGACAAATGTAAAGATGTTTATTTGATGAAAGTATTTATTTAAATCACCAGGATCCATCTCTGACAAACACTTAAACGTATAATGTAGCCTGCGGCTCTTCTCCATGTACATCACATCACGTTTCCCCCTGGCGTTGTTTCATAAAAATTCTCACGGTTGACTTCGAAACATTTAGCTAATAGAAGTAGTTAATGATCCGACCCTTGCTGCGCAAAGGGAGCAAATTTCTCCAAATGATGACAAATCTGACGTGACAAATTTATGTGTCGAAAAGTTAGCTGTGCCAAATTTGGCTAATCGCACAGGTACAGGTACTGATCACAAACGTAACTAGTCTTCTTTACCGAAGAATGATATACGCGCACAAGAGATATCGGCACTGACTATAGTTTTCCAGTCTTCTACGACTGGTTCTACTGGATGTAAACTAGAAGTAATTCTTCCTCGTAAGTCAGTTTTTCTCTCCAGAGCTGCATCCGATACATCAGTGGAAGCAATAAAGAGATAACTCATTTCAAAGCTCCCATCTTTGGATCTTAATAAACGCAGTGTCTTCAAAATGAAAACTACTTTTCCTTTATATAAATTTGAGCGTACAATTGACAAGTCTAGTGGAGTTCTACTTAAATAATTCAGGAAAAGCCTACAAAACCCTTGCTGGCAGGGTCCGTTACTTTAGCTTAGCCATACACTTCTAATATTGATTTTGTGTCAAAAAAAAACTTTTCTTTTAATTTTTTTTCTTGACTTTATTGAATGTAGTCGTCACATTTCCGCTTTTACTAAAACATGGCGTAAACCTGATGTCAACAACTCTGAATTTTTTTACCTTACTTTCAGGTGTTTGGGCATAACGAACTTCAGAGAAAAGGAGATAGTGTGCTAACTGCGCTGCTTAATGCGATACAATTCCAGGTTGTTCTTATATCTACTAGTCGTGAATTTGAATTACTCTTGTCAAACTGCAGATTATCCTTAGGTATCTTTTTATTTCTTGCGCATTTATTACCACCTACCCTTCTAAGCGAAGAGGAAGTCCTCAATGGAATGATCTACTTAATGACCTCTTATTCTACCGCGCCCTGCCATGCATAGTTGAATATTGCGCCTTTAACTTATACGAACTGCTTACCACTTTAATGAAAGCCTCGAGAAAGTAAATTTCCAGCTATTTGGAAATATCGTACTTTCTATTAAAAATAGATTCAAAGACCATACAGATGACTAAAGACGCCAAATCTAAGACATTACCTTCGTCTCTAAAACGATAAAAGTCTATGTGAATTCACCATTTCTACTTGGTCTAATGGATGTTCACGTCGCAAATACACGTAGTAGAAACTATGACCCGATGAAGCTTTCTCATTGCCGCACAAATTATAAATTACATCAATCTCTACGTGGTCTTTTTAGTTTATATAAAGATTTATATCCAAGTGTACCCTTTCCAGATCATAATATCGATGCGTTCACATTTATTGGCAATAGCTAGCAGGCACTTTATAATTTACAATTCTTACTAACATGTATACCTGAATGGCAACACACATATTTATCAGTATTATATAGACTATATATATCATTTTACAAACTATGCACATTCCATTTGCATGCACTATGTCAATTATTTAACGATTGTTCTATTTATCTGATCATAGTAATGATTGCCATATTATCGGGTTAAATGCATTATTTGCAATGATTGATGCTGAAACTTAACTATTAATTAGTTAATTATATTAATAAAATAAGTAATTAATTGACAATTAAATGTTAATAATTCGTAATAAATTGACAATTAAATGTTAATTAATTATTTATTCTCCTATAAATATTGATAAATGTTACATTATAGTGTCCTTTTCCCTTTTATGTGGGTTTCTTCATATTATTATTCCAGTTTGATCTTAGCAGGATACGAGTAACATTAAATTTTTTTTTTTCGTTGTCCTAAAATTACTTGAATTTTGTTATGCAACTAGTAGATATAAATCAATTAATAAATAAATTAAATCAATAATTGTGAGAGTTTCAAAAAACTACTCGATCGCTGATCGCTCGATTTTAGCAGCTTGATGAAACGGCTTGAAATTTACAACAGAGTTTAGTTGTGCCGAAAGAGGAATAGATAGAAATATATTTAGATATATTCACTTTTAAAGATTTCCATCACACAGAAGAGCTTATTTCACAAAACGAATGAGCCACAATTTATTTAACGATCGTCACTACGAAACGTAAGGCAATACTAAACACACCTACAACAAATCGCAATAATAATATCAATATCAGCAACGACAAAAACAATAAAAGAACAGTAAACAAAGTACTACACAAGACTAAAAAACTATAACAAATAGAGCATACTTTTAACGGGGGTTTTTATGAGAAAGAGGGTCAAAATGTCAACAAGCATTGCCTATATTTAGAAAAAAATTATGGTTCTTATAATTCCTCAGAGATTTTCGTCATAAAGCACTAAAAATTAGACTGTGTTACTGGACTCTTTATAGTCACGGCTTACAATAAATACTTTTTTCTATTAATTGACTCATCTTAATGTTCTGAAAGCCTACTCATTCTTTGAATCTTTTACCAAAATGGAAGCAATCGGAAACCTTAATTATTTGAATGTTCTAATTCCGTTAGACGATTTTGATTTACGTTATTTTTCTGGGCTTTATTGTTAAAAAGTTAATAGTTGTTTTCCATTTCCAATTTGCCTTTTGTTATACTTTACATTCTTCTTGCAAAACAAATATGCTTTTACTATATGCTTGCATGTATTTTTATAACTTTTTCACTTGAAAATGGCATTTCACTCAATTTGTATGATAGCCATTTTCTATCCTCTTGGATTTTTTCCATCGCACATAAATGTCTAGAAATAGCTCAACTCCACTGAATCACTTTTATGGTTTATTTTTTTATGAACCTTTTTATGTACTAACATATGCTACTCTAAGTGGTACATGTTAATGTGTACTTAATCTAGTGTGTGCCTATAAGTTAAAGAAAAATAAAAGACAGAAAATACAAACAAAAATAAATGGTACACTTACGAACACTTTGTACTTGCATTTTAGTTTGGCATAAACATCATCAACACCAAAAGCAAAGCGTTCTGCAATTATTGCTTACAATTGAAATTATTGTTAAATATTGTTAAATAAATATTGTTACTAAGTTAAACCCAATTTCATATAGAACAAGTAAGAAAGTTATATTCGGCGGCCGAATCTCGTATACCCACCACTATGTTTTCCCATGCTACACTACAAGTTCTTTCATTTGCTACCCATATCGCTGGTATTATTAAGAAAAAATTAATCGCGATGTCTACCATATTCATTTTAAAATTAACCCATTTTTCGGCAGATAAAATATCTTTATTTAAGGAGATACAAAATAGTTTTAAACACTCTGTCTTGTTTGCCTTATGCTAAATAAGCATAAAACCTCAAAAAGGTGAAAAAAAATTTTTTATCATTTGTAATAATGTGTGGGCATGGCGGATGTTTTCCATTTTTGGACATAAGGAGTCGAGTGCTTCATAAAATAATTGCGGAAAATTTCAGCAAATTTTCTAGCTTTAACAACTTCCGAGTAACGAGCAAATATCCAAAAATTCTCTTTAAAAAAATCGGAGTTGCATTTAGTTTACGTTCCACTACGGGCTTCTGGTCGGACCAACTTAGCCCATTTTCAATACCAACCTGCGTACAAAAACTTCCAATATTTCTACTAAGTTTGAAATCGATATCTTCATTTTTGCGACTAGCAAAGTACCAACAACACACACCACATAGCCACACAGATAAACAGACGGACAAACATGGCTAAATCAAGTGAGAATTTCACGCTGATCAATAATACATACACTTTATAGTGTCTGTGAAGCTTCCTTTTGGGTGTTACATACATTATGGAAAAAAACAAATTGAGTATACCCCCATCTTACAGTGGTGGGTATAAAAATAGTATGCAAGCAGAGCGATTCCTAAATAAAAACATTTCCTTGCGAGCTATGACCAGCGTTTTATTTTACTTACAGTGAATGCTTCTTGCCGAATTGATTTTGGTAATAAGAAGCAAACGGACCTAACGGAAAAAGCCAAGCAATAACACATCGTAGATATTTATGCCACATTCGTCCTAAACTCTCCACTTGGTGGATATCCACAAACGAATATTTCTTAATTCTTTACATTGTGATTTTGCCTCAACTTACTCTCATTACAATATAAAAACCTTAATTTGAAGAAAATAAACAAGGACTGTTATAACATGAAAAGAATAAAATTTTCTAAATTTTTTTGATTACATTACTTGATATGCTAGAATACAAGCATTCGACTTAGCTCTTCCCATACTTTGCCTTCGATAGGAAGGACAAAGTACTTCGATTTATGTTAATCAACTTCTATGACTTCACTACAATCAAAACGGCCTACCGTGGGTTGTACAATGGTTCAACATTCGATATGAAGCTGTTGCCATGGACGCACTTAATTGTTTAAGTCCAATATAAATAACATTGGTGAGGCTTATTTTACACTACTTTTAACTTAGCCAATTCCAAGACACTTTCACTTTTTATTGTTTATTCCATCAAAACATTTTGTTTCGAAAATGAATCGGTTATCAATTTCCGATCTAGATTTATATACTATCAATAAATAGAAAAGTTTTCTGGGACTTATTAATGTTGATCTAGGGAATTTAGTGACCTGCACATTAGTAAAAAACTGTTTTTCCTGACTTTTCCTTGAATACGTTTTAATGGCTTTATTATTCTGATATTAATATTTTATACCAATTCTGTGGAAGCTGTTTGAAAACAGTTTTTAAAATTCGCTTTACCTTATCTCGAGTTCAATTTACTACCATCTTGCCGTCTTATGAAGATAGACTTTAATTAATCGATTTATCTTCCCCAAAAGGTGCAAATAAGTTTTTTTAGACAAAGTTTTGTAAAATAAAATTAACTTTAATACTTTGTGGATGGTTTGCACTCACGGCCACAATATAGAAGTATATAGCAGAAACTGAGACAACTTGGGAGAACATCAATACTTCTTTCATAGTTTCTTCTATAACTTTTTATTCGTAAACATAATTCAGAATACTTGTAACCTGGATGTTTGTTAAGATCAACTCCACCCTCAGTCTGAAAATAGTCTCGATTGTTTAACACCGTTAGAATTGATATACTATATGCAGTTTGTGAACCTTACTACTGTGCCTTATGAAAGTTTCGAAAAAAAAATGAACATATGACACACTATAAAATTTAGTGTACCCGGCCGATTTTTTTTCGTCTTTTAAAGGTACTACAGTATTGTCCATAGAACATAAGGTAAAATTTTTGTAGACTTATCTGTTGTAGTTTATGATTAATGAGCAAAAAACCAACATTTTATTCGTTTTGAAAAAGACCTCATTTTACGTAGTAATTTCGTGGCGTGTCCTTCAACCGACTTGGCCCATTTTCAAAATTGAAGTCAATTGATTTCAAATTGAAGCCGATAGCTTCATTTTTGCGGCCAGGAGAATGTTTAAAGCACACATTATATAGGCAGTCAGACGGACAGACGGGAATCGATTCAGAATTTAATGCTCATCAAGATTATACACACTTTGTGGGGACTCTGAAACTTTCTTTTTGGCGTTGCAGACATTTTGACAAAATAAATATATCAATCGTCCTTTGTAATGGGCATAAAAAGCGGAAAGAGGCGGACAAAAAAAGGAAAACACGAGAAGAAATGAAACGAAAAACAAAAGGAAGAGGGAGAGAGGTGGGATTTTTGTTTTCTTATTACGAAAATAAATGAAGATAATATATTAGGAGATATGGCGCAGGCTATTTGCTACTCGGCCTTGTGGGTCTAAAGCACTTAATATACCCTTACCATAAATGATGCAGAACAAAAAAAAGAAACATGAATATACGTCGCAGGAAATTACGAAACACACGCAAACCACTTCAAGATATTTCAATATCCAAACCAATGTCGTAAAAACCAGATCAGATGTTATTCGATTAGATAAACATCTATTATAAAAAACAAAAGATTACACTTCATCAAGTCAGTTAGGAAAGTCATATTACCAAAATCACTAATCCTAGTGAATATGAGATTTATGGACAATCTGAAAGAGCTCGCCATTTTCAATAATAACCCTTCTTCTGTAAAGTACCCCAGACGTTTGCGAAATTTTCAAGATTGTTAGCGAAGCCCAAAAAGAACTATCTACTGCGAAAATTCTTAAGCCAAAATTATTTGGAGAATTTGAGACATGAAAATATCTCCCACCGAAACGGAGAAATCATATACTAGTTAAGAACAATGAACTTATTTATTTATTTATTTATTTATTCCACTTATACAGAAACTCAACTAAAACAAATGACAGTCGAGTTCAAATGATTCTTAAAGTAAATCTTAAATTAATTATTATTAAAACTTAGTATAAGTACAATAAAACAAATAAAAGGAAAAAAAGGAAAAAAAAGGAAAAAGAAAAAGAAGGATGTACACAATTAGCACAGAGCCACACCCACAACCGGCACAGAACCTAGTTGCAAATGAACCCCTAAACCATCGCAAATATGCGTAAGCTTGGCAACCGATAATAGTTAACAACAATTAATTTTCGAATCATAGTGACTTTTTAGGGTTAAGAGCTAGTTTAAGTACGACATTGGCAAATCTCGTGTATTAAGCAATGTTGCTTTAATGTCCGATAATGAAAAAAGGTGATGGACGTTTAGTTTCTTGCAAACAACTCTGAGCAGGTTAAACAGCTCATAATTATATTTACAATGACTAACCTTAACCAAGGTAAAGTGCCTAGAGAAGCGGTTAGGAACATCAAAACTTATTTCTCCAAGTAATGATGGCGAGTTAATAGCGCCGTTTATTACTTTGATTGCGAGGCAAACGGCAAGAACAAATCTACGTTTTTCAAGAGACGGTAAGGACAAAAGAAGCAGCCTATTTTCATAGGGGGGAAGAGAGGCAGACGGATCCCAGCCCAAATTCCTAAGAACAAACAACAGGAATTGCTTTTGAATAGATTCAATTGAGTCTACATAGCACCTATATGAAGGAGACCACACAACAGAAGCATACTCGAGTATAGGTCTATCCAGACACTTATACAGCCTTTTGGTAATATACGGATCACCTAGCTCTTTGGACCACCTCTTGATGAAATCAAGAGCATGATGGAATTCCATCAGGTCCAGGCGAACAACTGTACTTTAGGGAACCCAACCCTTTAAAAACGTCGCCATCAGAAATAACCAAATTGGGTATTGAAACCGAGTTAGTTATAGGATATGGGTAATTTGCTGATGAATCAAAACTAGCAGACGAAAAGTTTCATCGGAAGTACTCCGCAAACAGATTTGAGATTTCAAAATCATCCGAGGAGTCAGAGCCATTAAAAGAAACATGCGAGGGATATGCAGAAATTTTTTTTTTTTAAGTAACAAATTTAAAGAAGTATTTAGGATTAGCAAACAGAGAGGATTTAATGAACTGAAGGTATCTGCAATAATAATGGTGGTTGAGTCTAGAGAAGAGCCATTTTTCAAAAA
>KK499967.1:160591-291282 GCA_000688715.1 Glossina pallidipes
CTTCTTATATATGGAGATATCCGAATTTGGGGGAATGTAGGAGCATATATTCGACGTCAGGGGACGTGGGAAATTGAATTGAATAGGACGGGACTGACGCAGATATGGCAATTAATACACCGCTACCAATGCGATTCAATCGGTCATTTCTGAAAACATGGAAAGAATTATGGAATAGTTCCGACGAATGTATATCAGGTTTTAACCAAGTTTCAGTGAAAGCACAACAGAAAAGCTCATTGCTTACTGAATTTAGAAAACTAGAACGAATTTTTGAATTTAGGCCCCTAACATTTTGATAAATGAGACATCATGGGTCTGAAGGATCAATGACTGCGTCAGCAGTACGGCCAATAATGCCGGCACACTTTGCATGCCCAAAGCGATCGCAAAGCCAGCACATAACGAATCTATCAAATTCCGGACCAGATTTGGCACGACATGAAGTATATAGACACTCCATGTCAAGTCAAGAAGATAGAGATGGATTATGAGGAGCAGAACAAAAAAAAAGAAAGAGCCAAATCAAGAGACTCACAACACTAAATTTTTCTAAAAATTTAAGAAAATTTCTCCGTTACGTAACAAGAGAGCACGAGAATAAGAGAAATCAAAGCCAACCAGCAAAGACTATAAAAAAAGAGAGAAAACAAAATCACCAAAATTTTTTCATAAATTAGACAAAGATTTCACACTAGTAAGCAACGGAAAATAAAGAGAAAGAGAAAAAAACTGTAATAGCACCAAAAGAAAAATAAACACGAAAGAGACCTATTATCAAAAACACTTGTGCTGAATGCAAGAACCAAAAATGAAAATGAATTTTCTTATAATTTTAAGATAATTATAATTCTTTTCTATAATTCTTACACCTTTTACACTTTATGCCTTTACGAATAATTACGCTTCAAATACGCAAAAAGAAATAGAAATAACGCAATAGAAATTGAAAAACAATGCGCTAACTCTTTACTCAAGAATAGAACGAAACAATCACGTCGCGATCAGTTGCCAAACTCAACTGAACAATAAACTGGAAAAAAACTGTAAATATTTGTTCCAATTGTGCGCTAAAAGCGATCGTGTACGTAAAGTGAAACAATTTGCCAAAATATGCGGTACTCAAAACTACGTGGCATACAACATGTTCTTAATGTGGTACAAACACTCCTGTGCAAACGTAAACCGCACATGCGTTTACTTAAAAAATTTCCAAATTTGAAAACCGAGCAGAACTCTGCAGGACCCACTAAATAGAGCTGAATTAGACTAAGCACAAATAAATCCCTACAATGGTAAGGTAACAAAAACAAAGTGAAATAGGACATACTTTAATTACGATTGACATGTGACCCTAGCTATAGTGAGTGCTCGAGAGCTAAAGATATAAAAATTTATGACCGGGCAAAGAGCTGCCAAGCTGCGTCCGTGCACACATCTTTTTCCTTGACCATAGCCGTCTTTATATCGGTATAGGGGTCATAACTGACCGACCATAAAAAAGGGAGAACCAAAAAATAGGAAAAACGTTTCAGTTTCTTATCAGCACTGGAATCCAGCTTCCTTTTAATCCATTTAACCTGCAGCAATTTCTCCGTGTTAAACTATGGTATTGTATCCGTTAGTTATTTCCAATTTTAATATTAACAAATGAAAATTTCTTTAAAAATAAATATAGTGAAGTGTTATTACTAAGTGCTGTTGACGGGGACGGGTACCTACAAAACGACTGTTCAAAAATTATTATATACTAATAACGGCATTAGTTTGAGGAGCACGGCAGAGACCATTCACCAATTTTTGGCGATCTAAACTGTATTCCCCTGTAGATTGACGAAATCCCTGTTTCGAACAGGAATGCAAGCGAAAAACATTTGGCTCTAGCAGTTAAACGTATTGTAGTGTGATCGCATATCGACATATGCATCTATTTTGAAGTGCAGACAGAATTATGCTGAATCTGGATAATTCTGTGGGAAAAATAAAATAATAATTTTGTTGCACTTCAACTGGCTAAGTATTGCATTACGAAATGCAATACGATGCCAGTCGCCCCAATTAAAATAATTATGTTTAGGCTAGCATTAATTTTATTGGTAAGAATTTCTATAAAAACAGGTGAAAATAATAAAGAAAACCAGTTGATTCATGCAACTCATACTTAAGCGTTTAATTCGCTAGGCGTTCGACCCGCCTTCTAAGTAGAAATATAGGGACCGTCTCTTGCCGAGTTTTATTGGCATACATAGAGACGGAAAGACTTGGCGCATTGAAGCCGAGCAGACAGTAACCAAAGATATATTACAGATACACGTCACATTGCTCTGTTAAGCGCGCTCGGTGGCAATCCTCTCCAATAAAATATAGCGCCAAATCTTTTTTTCATTACAGTATAGACCAATTTGTTTAAAATATTAAAGCACGAAAATTTATGTGCAGGAAGATTAAACATTTCAACGGCTGGTCAGCTAACTGTTCGAATTCTTAATGATGAATAAAAAATTCAGAATCTTATAGGGAACGGCAAGACAATAATATATATACATATATATATATATGTATAATATAGCCGACGACGAAGCTAAGTGTGAAATAGTTTGCTTATCCACTAGAAGGAAACATGGGATTATGAAGTTTCAAGTCAAAAGCCTTCCAGGACAACAAAAGATTAATAAAAAATAAAATTTTTGAGGCTGAAGCCACGAGGCGTATGATGGCGAAAAGTTGCATTGACAGTGATATTAAAACGATCTTGAAGCGATTGTTAGCGAACTAATTCCACCATCAACGAAAAACTTAAATTCAACCTTACATTTTAATCCAAAATTCGACATCATAGCAATATTAAAAACATAAAAAGCCAAGTAAACGGCAATAGCTAAAATATTTTATTCCGGGATCAATACAAACCTCTTTTTTTAAATTTTATAAAATCTGTAATACAAATTCTCTTCATCGGTATACAATTTCGAGCTCAGTTCACTAGGAAACTAGGAAAGTTAAACAAACAAACGAAAACAAACAAAAAAGAATAAACAAAAAAAGAACGCTCAGAGCTTTTACCACATTTACTACTTTGATTATCTTATAAAAGTAATATTGGACTTATAACAACCCTGGACTTTACTATAGCATTACACCGTTATATAACTGTGCCGATTTCAATAGAAAATCTTTAAACACCTTTCTGTTTTCATACTATTACATTTCTACTTGTTATTATTTCTGATTCATTTGCAAAAATTTTTCTTATGTAATTATATATCTTCATATAACAACCGACAAGCGATAATGAAGTCACTGAAATTTACCTCTGCGACCGTTCCCTATGAATTCTAAGTATTTATTTGCTAATTACGAATCTTACAAACAGAACACTTTTTCTTACCTAAACTCGGCAATTATTGACCGATACGTTATATTACCAGCTCAACACTGGTAAGTGATTCAAAAAATTGTCAAAGTGCAAGCAAGGAAAGATATTGTAGAACACGTGAGAAGAGGCAACTAAAAAATTTGACTAAGTACAATCTAAGAGCTAGATATAAAAGGCGTGAGAAGAATTCAACTTAATCTAAAATCATGTGAACTCATTTAATGAAATTCCGTGAGACACTCTAGTGCCGTCTGCAGTTGTGATTAATAAATAATTCTTGCTTTCATCCAATATGTTTTTGATGCCGTTTGAACGTGCTTTGATATTGTTTTTTAAATAGTAGAAGATTGCGCACTTTTATTGTTTGGCTTTCAGTCCCTAAACTCCTAATTTCAAATTATATATCTGATTCCACTTATAGTTAATTTGGACACGAATTATGTTAACTCATCTCAAAACGTACAAGGTGATCTCTTCAAAAACTTATACAAATTATTTTAAGAATTGGTTAGAGAAAAATTTAAACCTTAGGGTTCAAATTAAGGACGAACTGATTTCTATCGTAGAAAATTTTACTAACACGATTCACAAACCATCTTTTTTATCAATCCAGTTAACCACAATTAAGAAATCGAAATAAGCTTCTAAGCTTATTTACAAATTTTTATTTATTTATTTATTCATTTACTTGCACATGAAGTTCAACAAAAATAAATCAACAGCCGATTTCAATTGACCCTTAGAAGTAAATCTTATACTAATTATTATTAAAAACTAGTATATAGTATATAAGGAGGTGTAAAGAAACAAAAATGTAATAATAATTGATGTATAAATAAATAAGAAAAAAAAAGGCATGCACACAGCTAGCACAGAGACACACCCACAACCGGTACAAATTCAAGTTACAAGTGAACCCCTAAACCACTGTAAACATGCAAAAAGCTTGGAAAACGATAACGGTAAACAACACCAGTTAATTTCCGAATCATAGTGAGATGTTAAGATTGCAAGTGAGTTTAAATACGAGATAGGCCAATCGCGCACATTAAGCTTAATTGTTTTGATAGACTTCAAAGAGTGCGATTTTGAGATTAACTGATGGACAACATTTAGGTTTCTGCAAACAACTGTGAACGGATTAAACAACTGATAGTTATACTTACGCTGACTAAGCTTAATGAAAATAAAGTGCCTAGAGAAGCAATCAGGGGCATTAAAGCTTATTTCGGCAAATAAAGTAGGCGAATCAATAATACCATTAAATAACTTATTGCGGTTTCCAACTTGTGTGTAACCATGAAATACTCAGTATTGAACCAACTCCTCTTTGAGAAAGAAAGTTTCTTGCATTTTTTAAGACTTATTATTATTATTATTAATATATAAATTTATCCAGAGAATAAATTCTAAGACTACATCTTAAAGCGCTAGCATCTAAAGCTTTCGGCTTTATTTTTATTAATATTATTATTATCATTATTATTACTATTAAAAACTCTACCGCACTTGAGATTTGCACCCACGACCATTGAATTACTAATCGAGACTTACCTACTCGGCCACTCAGGCGGTTCATCTCATCAAGTAATGTGGACGAATCGATAGTACTATCAATTAACTTAAGCAGACACCAAGGATAAATCTACGTTTCTCAAGTGACGGCAAGGATAACAGAAGCAACCTACTTTCATAAGGAGGCAAAGAGACAAGCGGATCCCAATCCAAATTCCTAAGGAGAAACACCAAGATCTGTTTTTGAATAGATTTAATTGAATCTACATATCACCTATAGGAACGAGACCACACCACAGAGGCATATTCCAGTATTGATCTAACTAAGCACGTGTTTAGCCTTTTTGTAATGTAAGGATTTTTAAGCTCTTTGGACCACCTTTTAGTAAAACCCAGCGCGGATACAGCTCTACTTAAAGAGAGCTCAATGTGCAAATTAAAACCTAATCTTTGATCGAAACCCTTAAATCGATAGAGTACGTCGATCGATAGAGTCTACGTTCTCAAACATATGTAAATCGATGAAATACTCACTATTGATTGACTTCCTGCTTGAGAAAGAAAGCTTCTTGCATTTGTTAGATTAAATTTCATAATATTTAACGAGCACCATGTAACCAAATTATTTAGGACAATTTGAAGATGATACGATTGCGATTCAACGGAGAAGGAAGAAAACAGTTTAATATCGACCGCATACATTAAGATTTGGCTGAATTTAATTAACGAGGGGAGATCATTAATGTATAAATTAAATAAATCCATTTCACTAAGTAGAAAGAAAAGCCAGCGTCTGGAGTTTGAAGATCAATAAGTTATGATGAAACACCATCAGGCTCAGGCGCGCACAACTATCTTTGAAATACCTTGAATCATGTAAAACGTCGTTTTCTGAAATGACCAAGTTAGGGATCGAAACCAAGTTAGTTACCGGATGCGGATAACAATTAACAGTTAATAGTTACATCAGAATCAGCAGTTAAAAATTTCGTCTGAAGTATTCAGCAAAAACTTTTGAGGTTTCAATATCACCAAAGTACTCAAAGCCATTGAAAGAAACATGCGAGGAATATATGGAGATTTTTCTTTTGGAGTTGATAAACTTAAAAAAATATTTAGAACTAAATAGCAGTGAGGATTCTATCACCTGAAGGTGTCTGTAATAACATTAGTGATTGAGGTAATTACATCTACGCCTTGCAGCATAATGATCGTAGGCCATTTCTCATAAATTTTTTGAAAAGTTTGTTTTTCCTATTTTTTTTTAATATTTAATTATCTTGTTAAACCATGGCGGGTACTTGCTTCGAGGGCGAGACTGTTTGATCGGAACGGATGCAGAAATAGCTAGGTTTAATATATTATAGAACGATGACAGTAAAATTTCAATATTCTCAGAAGAAAAATCGAGCATAATGTGTGAAGGATGAGATTTAAGCAGTAACATATTGATTTTATTAATATCATAATGTTTGTTTGAGGAAGTTGGATTTGGCACGTTACACCAACGGACCATCATGCCTGTGAGGAAAGGAAATACAAATTGCTGCATGATACGGACTCCCAGGTAAATTAAAAGTTGGACAGGTATTTAAAACTATCCCGTTGAAGTTGGCAAAGCTAGCATTCTGCCATTACAATTAGGAGTACGATTGTATTGAAGTAAATAACAATCAAATAATTCATTGAAAAACACAATAGCTCTATCAAATGTTGATGTGGGGATCATGCAGCCACAATTCTCACTATAACACCAAGTGATTCGTGGCAAATTGAAGTCCCCTACCGCTATGACCGTAATACTAATGCAGTAACCCTTTCGTCTTCAAAAAACTAAATGTTTCGTCAGGCTCATTATCTCTCATTTATCAAAATGTTAGGGGCCTAAATTCAAAAAGTCCTATTTTCCTTAATTCAATGAGCACGGCGTTTTCCTGTTTTCTTTTACTGAAATTTGGTTAAAGGCTCATCTACATTTGTCAGACCTTTTCGTTTCAGGCTTTCAGATATGATCGACTGTATCGCAATGGTGGTGGTGTTTTAATTGCCCTCTCAGTGCCGTCCTATTCAAGTGAATTTCCCACTACTTCTGCTGTTGAATTTATTGTCATTCGAGCGAAACTTACTAATAAATGGTTATATGTAACCTCCTCCTATATTCCCCCAAATTCGGATATCTCCATATAAGAAACAGGCCACTCTCATTTGTGAAGTGGCCAAGCAATCTAAACCTGTTGAGATAGTCATTGTGTTGGGTGACTTCAAATTGCCTTCAGTCACTTGATGTTACAGTGATAGTTCTGGCTGTTTGACTATTACTTCAACGTCTGATAGAGCTGTTGTGTTCTTTAATGAATTATTTGATCACAATTGAGTTCAATACAACCGTACCCCTAATGGCAATGGTAGACTGCTTGATCGTCGCTTTGCCAATTTTCCTAAGATTAGTATTAATGGTTGTCTACCTTTTAGTTTGCCTGAGGATCCTTATCACCCTACAATGTGTACTTGCTTTCATTACAAGGATGATGGTTTGTTGAACTTCTCTAACGTACCCAATTCAACTTTTTTAAATAAATATTATGATTTCCATAAAAACAATATTTTAGTGCTAAAATCATATCTTTCACATATTAAACTTGATTTCTCAGTTAGAAGTATTGTAAGTTTACTGTCATTGTTCTACAATATATTAAATCTAGCTATTTCTGCATCCGTTCCTATCAAGCAGCCTCGTCTTCGAAGCGGGTGTCCCCCGCGGTTTAATAAGACAACTTGATACTACAAGAATAGGAAAAACAAGCTTTTAAAAAATTTTCGAAAAGTGGCTCTTCTTTCGACTATTTTGCTTACTCAGCGGCAAAGCGTAGATTTAATTCCCTCAACCACCAATACTATTGCAGATACCTTCAGTTCATTAAATCCTCTCTGTTTGCGAATTCTAAATACTTTTTTAAGTTTGTAAACTCCAAGAGAAAAGTTCAATAAATCCCTCGCATGTCTCTTTTAATGGCTGTGATGGTATTGAAACCTCAAATCTCTTTGCTGAATACTTCCCACAAAACTTTTCGACTGCTAATTCTGATTTATCAGCAAACTACCCATATCCGATAACTAATTTGGTGTCAATTCCAAATTTGGTTATTTCTGTAAATGACGTTTTTGAAGGGTTGAGTTCTCTAAAATATAGTTGTGCGCCTGGACCTTACAGTCTCTTGAGAAACGTAGATTTGTTCTTGGCGTTTCCTTCTTAATGAAAGTAATAAATAGTGCATATTTAAATGGTCTCCGCATTACTTGGTGAGTTGAGCTTTAATGTCACTAACCGCTTCTCCAAGCACTTTATCTTGGTTAAGCTTAGTCAATGTAAATACAATTAGGACTGGTTACCCGCTCAGAGTTGTTTGCAAAAACCTAAGTGATATCTATCTCTTATTCTCATTACCGGACTCTTTAAAGTCTATTGAAGCAATTTTGCTTAATACGCGCGATCTACCTTTGTCGTACTTAAACTAACGTGCATTCGTAACATCTCATTTCTTTTTTAATTTTTCGAAAATTGTATGGTGTTGTTTAACGTGTCGGTTGCCGAGCTTATGCATGTTTGCAATGGTTTAGGGGTTCACTTGCAACCTGGATCTCTTCTTGTTGCGGGTGTGCTTCTGTGCTAGCTGTGTACATGCTGTTTTTTTTTCTTTTTTTTTCCTTTTTATTTATTTATACATGAATTATTATTTTTAAGTTACTTTGTTTTTGTTTTTTTTTTATTCTTCTTTTTTCATATCTTCTTCATATTGTATACTAGCTTTTTAGTATTAGTATAAGATTTTCTCTTAAATTTTACTTGAATTCGACTGCTAATTTTGTATAGTTGAATTTCATGTATAAGTAGGTAAATAAAAATTAAATAAAATAAAAAGAAGACTCGAATACCAGATGTTGTGAATCAGATTCTAACAAGGCGCACCCCTTTATAAAATACTTAGAATCTTTCTTTCAATCTTTTTCTTTCAACAATCCCGACGACGAAAGAGAAGTTGCAGTTTCTTTGCAATCATTGCCAAGTGGATTTTTCCATTAAATATATATGCCTTAGGGAAGAACAGTGCGAAATATCCCTTTTAAACTATAAAATGCTTCCAGGGTATGAAAATATATGTGCTAAGGCAACAAGGACTTTGCCTAAAAAGGATATCATATTATTGACTTTTATTTAAAATTCACTTTTGAGACTGATTCATTATCCAAATAAAAGAAAATGCGCTAAAATAATGATGGTGCCTATAGCTGTTAAACCAGAGAACAAAACCAACTCTTAGAAAATAATAAGTGTCCTTTCTAACCTTCTAACTTTTCGAAAAGCTTTGGAAAATTTTTGCTACGACTCCCTGGACTTCTTTTAAATTTGACAAACAACCTTCTTGCCTTTTTCTATCTAGATTTCGTTCGAATTTACAAAATCGCTCTTTTTCGTTAAAGTAAACAACAAAACGTAGATGTCTGGGAAGTCAATGAGGACATTCCACAGGATAGTGTGTTAGATCTTGTGTTCTAGGCTATTTTCTCGTCGGATACGTCGCTGGCTGAACACGTATGCTACGTATGCGGATAATACGACGTTCATTGCATGCAGCAAACATAAAACCGAAGCTCAAACACACCTTAATAAGATATGGCTGAAGAAATTGAACATACGCGCAAATGCCAAAAAATCGACGTACATCACATTTACTTTGAAAAATGTTTTTCCCCCATGTCTTTCAAGGGCGCCCCAATCCGTGAATCGAACTGCATTAAGTAGCTAGGCATGCATCTAGATAGAAGACCAAAATGAAAGAACCACGAAAAGCAAAGAAAACGCATTTGGAAATTAAAACAAAACGTCTATATTGGTTGCTTGGTCAAAAATCAAAGTTAAATCTGGATAACAAATTGCTGTCATAAAAAGTAATTCCGAAAACAGTTTGGACATACGCCGCATGGCGTTTGAGTACTACAAGCAACTCCAACATTGAAATTCTTCAGCGCTACCAATCTAAAACGTTTAGATTAATCACAGAAGCTCAATGGTCTATGATAAACAAACATATTGATAAGCATTTAGGCATTCCCACAGTAAAAGTAGAAATTGTCAATTTCATTTATCGATATCTTGATTGATTTCCCCATCTTTCGAACTTATTCGCAGTAGGTTTACTAGCCAATAATAAAAAGACAAATAAGCTGAAAAGTTACCATATTTTAGATTTGCCGTTTAGAAATGAATGAAAATGTGTATGTATGCAAACACGTATGTGTTGTTACCTTTTTATAAGATTGAAGTAAGTTCTATACGTATATAAAAATAAGTATACATTTTGTAAAGTTTTATTTTCAATAGAGAATAAAACTAATATAAGTTTAAAACTGGTCCATTTGCGCATTATTCTAAAATAAATTACACAAAAATGAAAAAAGTAAATGTTGGCTTATTTTTTTCGCATTTTTATTATTTAAAAGACTGTACACGTTGAATACAGGCTAAAATACGAAATTATTCCAAGCATATAACACTAGAACATTCGCAATGTCCTGTTTTCTGACGCATGTATAAAAAACTAGTTTTTAGTATAACTCGTATCTATAAGTGTTCAGCGTCAAATCCATAAGCATAAGCAATGGCTTTCAAATGCTTACCGGGTCTTCATATTCTAGTAAGGTAAGATTTGTTTCTAATTATAACAATATATTAAAGGATTGATATCAATTCTCGTCAATCATCAATAACCAATTGCATATGTCGCCGTCAGAGAGAACTCCGATAATGTTCAGACAGAAAGGCTGTCGTAAGGAGAACACTTTCCCTCATCTTTGAGATATCTCATTTCTCTCAAAAGCACCTAAAGGATAGCCATATAGTGAATTGATGCTCGAGTTTCAATAGAGATATCCTTGATTAATGTAAAATTACTGGTCCTTTCAGCCATGTCCGTCCAGTCCGTTGTCATCCATTGTTGGGATGTCTTAGCTCGTAAAAGTTGAGACAAAAAACCTAGCACGTGTAAACGTAGTCGAAGTTTGCAGGCAATCGCAGCCCCTTTAGAAAGTATCTGTAAATTGCAACCATATTTGCAAATATTGCTCAACAAAGCATTACACAATTGTTTATATAGACTTGAATTAATGGATACCATTGATTCGCTCCACCGCGTATAAGTTTTCTGCTTGTTAAAGATACCAGAGCATGAACTGCGCTCTAACGTGAGCATAATAAAACAACGTATCACATTGAACAGACATTTACGTATGAATAGAACAAACTTGTTAAACTTTTTATAAGTTCACACTCAATGGTTAAATAATAGGCTAATAGGTATTAAAAGGCCAAATTTTCTTGCTTCATATTTATACCCCAAAGAAAAAATAAGTGCACCCACACTCTAAATTATTTCTAGTTAGATGCATCTGAGGTTCAATAAAAAATGATAAACAATAAGCAGATTTTTATCACTGACTGAGAAAGAAAAAAATAATTTAACTCCGCGTGAACAGATTTCATATTGGAACAAACAAATGTTTTATACGGTCTTCGGGAAACAAAGTATAAGTAGATAGAATTCTTGTATGGAAGCTTCCATTGTCCCGTCTCGCTTGATATAGGTGGACGTCGAAACCATTTTAACAGTTTCAGACTTAATCTCTTATTTTATTACTCATTAGCCACTTTTCTATTTCATTATCTTTAGCGAATTAATAACTCTTCTATACAAAAAACGTCCACTATTGTGTTTTGATTTTAATTATTTTTAACATTGACTAAAAGGCAACTCACGACGGTATATATGTCGCAATCCAGAAACAAATTCGCTTAAAGACAGTTTGAAGAATATGTACGTATGTAGAGCGTATACTATGTCTTTATTTTTTTCATATAAAAATTTTAATTATTACTTTTTTTGAGCGTTTGTTTTTTTTTTTTTGTTTTTTTAGTTTGGAAAGAGCTTGTTATAATGAAAAAAATGCACTAAAGAGAGTGTTGTCTTTGCAGTGCGCGGTTTCGCTAACCAAATTTTACTGTTTTGTCAATATGCCAATTTCACAAGGATATGCTAGAAGAGAAAAAGCACATGCTTTCAGCCGAATGCAATGGGAGACAGAAATTAATATTTTCAATAAAAAAAGATATAATTGATTGAAATATATCTGTAGGCAATGGTAAAGTAATGCGCATGACAAAAATTAGGATTTTAAGAATTAGTTTACCGGTCATTACAGCCTTCCTATTGTCATCACATGTGTTTAATGAAATACGTGATTTATGTAAACCTCACAGCGATTCTGAGATTAAATTTATTAAAAAGTTATATATTTACTTGTTGATATTGTTGCGAATAGACCTGGAAATTCCTGAGAAAATTTTACATGCAATTGAAGATTGACAAAAAATTTCAGCTCCTTAACTCATTAGTAACATTTCTTAAACATTGATTTTTTTAGTCTGCGCAAAATTAGCCCTTCCTAGGAGTGTTATTACCTGCATATACATGTAAAAAAATGGCTGCTTTCGGATTTTTTACTAAGATAAAAGAGCCAGCAATGAGCAGAACAATAGGTGGAATAATTCAGAACAACCCTCCTTACATATAATCTAGGGCATCTATAAGGTGAAGTCAAAAAATAAAAATCTCAACTTATATTTGATTGCATATTATTAGATGTCGTTGTAAATATTCTAGCGCCATACATCCAACGTTGTATTAATGAAAATATAATTACAATTTACTTGGCAGATTATAAACACTGTACAGGACTATAGCACACTGGTTTTAAAATGTCTTCGGAAACGGGATAGGAATACACACAATTACAATATTGTAGCTGGGTTCCAATCTCTGCCGCAGAATCTTGAGTCACTTCATTAGGACTTTAACGTGAACTTCTGCATATTCAGCATATTCTGCGTGTTCAATACTACATACATGCGTGCATATATATATGCTTTATAGAGCTTTCTCATAATTTCTTGGTGCTGCAAATTAGATGATAAAACTGGTAAACCTGCTTTCTTTGGCAAATGATTTATTCTTTAGTGATGAAAGCTCACCTTTAGCAAAGCCAACAATTTTGAAAACTTGCGTATATTAGATAATGACCTTCGAACTCTTCCTAGCTATATTAAGTTAAAAATAAGTAGTTAAGTAGTGTTCTGTGGTACAAGTGCGTGTGATTTTGCGACTGATGACCCGGGCTTCAATTGAATTGTGTCGAGTAAAACAAATTTTTACGTTCTAAGTTATCGGCGCAATCACTGACTATTAAATATAATATACTGAAAATTGGGAAACACCTTTTTGTTTGAATGTTATTCATTTGTAAATTGCAGTGGTCACCGTCCGGTGCCATTCCACAATTAAAAATATATATCCATTACATTTGAAAAATGAGATGAATTTTAAATGCTTCTAAATTATAGTTCAGACGTCGAAACGCGCCATACTATTGAAAGAGTATTTGGTGTCTTAAAACCAATGTTTATATGTTTAATCACATCAGGGGTATGAAAACGCAGATTATGTAATTTATAACATAGGCGAAGCTTCATTGTGTAGAGCTCCGACGCAATAGTGCATTAGGCTGTACACAATGACGGTTCGCTTTATTACCTGGGAATAAAACTTGAACATATGAACACCAATGTAAACGGACAATGTAGATACGCATTTCGAAAAATTGGGCAACTTTGTACTAGCCTTTGTGGGAATTGGTAAATCATATGGTTTTCGATGTATGCAATCAAATAAACCAAAAAGGTGGAACTAAAAATGACTTATTGCAAGCTTAAAGCCAATTATCTACGTTTACTTTTCATATCGCACTATTTTAACTCTTATTACGTTGTATGGAACTTCAATTTACACTGTGTATTATTTTCCAAAAAATGAAGAAGGGCAATTAAGGCGATTAATTTTCAATTTAAAATATACTTGTCAGATTGTTTTATTTAAATGTATTAGGTTAAAACCCATTTTTCAAATTACGGAACTAATACAGCATTACGGAATTAATAATAGCAAATGATGTCATAGCATTTTTTTAATTTTTTTTCCTTTATTTTAAAATCTTTATTTGCGTCACACTAATTTTACTATTGTGATTTTGTGTTCGTTTCTTACTTTTGCTGCTCTACTAGCATATGTTAAGTGCTGCACACAATGCTTGCGATGTGCATTAGCACAAGATTCAAATTTTGTCAAAATCATCCGCGACAGGCTCTCGCTCTGACTTTTTCGGCCAAAATAAATAAAACGGAGCTAGAACATTCCATGGTCTCCGCACTGTAGACGCTCCCTTTATAAGTGATAAGTATCTAACACACATATCCCATGGACCAACTATCTGTAAAGAACACAAAATAAATGTTTTTTTGAATTGTCGTTTTCACATATAAGAAACTTACAGGCGTGTTAAGAACAATATTCAGGTAGCAGATATATGTGGTTTATATGAAGATATCATTCCCATCTTCTCCCGCAAAATTTAGAAGAAAGTCAAATATTTCATTCATTCATGCGAACATTTACTTAAAATTGCTCGCCGTCAATATAATACGTAAGGCCGAAGGCAGCCGCAAGTAAAGTAAGTAAACCACCGACATCTCGCTTTTTGTATTTACAACGACGACTGCACACTTCCACATCATTGGTATTATCATAATCCAAATAAATAAATCGTGGCTATCCATTTCCTTTGGTTGCTTAAATGTTTCCTTATAAACCTATTTCTCAGGAAACTTTAATTACAAACAATAATTTCATTATAAATATTATATTATTAACTGCAGTGTGAACCTACTAGGAATAATTGAAATCGTCTTCTGCTTGCAAAAAGTTATTTTTTTCCATTTTTCCATGTTTGAAAATTATATTTCAAAGAAAATTCTACTCTATTAATTTTATACCTTAAGCGTCAGCATGAACAAATGCTAACCATATGATTTGGTATAACGCAAAGCTGTATGTTCAATGATTTTGCAAGTACAGTGTTTCGAGCTTTAGTTGTTTACTGGTATATAGACGTTTTTTTTTAACTCAATTCAACAAGCTATCTGTTTGGATTTGCTAACGATTTATTTGATTTTTCCCATAAAGACAAGTGAACACTTCTTTTATTATGTCAACTCCTTGCGGCGTCATGAGTTCTGAACTCCCAAATTAAGGTGAATGTGTGCATTTAAATGTACATTAACCTTTCCTTGCATTTTACGTTAACGCAAATTTTTATCAAATTTTTAAAATTTCTGTGTGTACCGTTTTTGATAGGTAGAACAGCGACGTATCGATGGAAACTAACACTTTCAAGCTGTAAAATGATTATTTCGCTTTTTATTACTGCTGTGAAATATAAACAGAGAGAAGAAAAAATTAAATAAAATTAAAATACATATTTATATTTTTATTAAAATTAATATAAAAATATGCAAAAATACAAGTTAATTAATTAAAAAAAAAAAAAAAAAACGATGGAAGAGCAATTGACAAACGCATTATGCAAGAGAAAAAGTCTGAGAAGATATATTCGAATAAGTGGGCACTTCCCGTAAGTATTATATAAAAAATTACTTAAAGTTGAGTTCAACTTCCATATATTTTAGTTAAAAAGTGCAAAGTAATGTGGTGGTCGGAAGGCCTATTCCAATACAAAGGCTGAACATGAAAAATTTTTGAAAGTAATGTTCAAATATACCTATGTAAGGGAAAAAAGTTTGGAAGGTGAAAAGATGAGAAGATGTGCAAGATGAACTGCTCCAAAAAATTTCTCAGCTTTTACTCTACAAGTGAATACTTGACTCTTATGCTTTCTCTTTTAGATGGAAATTTATTAGTTTTTTCCATTTATTTATATAAATAAACTTTTCATATATAATATTATGACTATTTTTACACTTTTTTTCTTTTTCTTTTAAATATAATTCAGCATAAGGCACTTTGGCAAGGAATGTTGACCGACAACAAAAAATCGAAAATTTAAAAATAGAAATTACGCGTGTACCTGTTTTAACGTATTTTAAACCTTCTCAAAAATTAATAATCTCAGTTGATGCTTCCCGATTTGCGGTGGAGGCCACTATGTATGAAGCCAATTTACTAACAAATGCTTGTGTTTCTTTAACGGAAGCTCAGAAAAATTACGCTCAACTTGTAAAAGAATCTTTTGTCATTTCATTTCATAAATTTCATAAATTTTTCTAATACATTTTTGGACGAGCAATTTTTATAGAAATAGATCACTTATTGCTAATCAGTCTGACAAACTTTTCAATAAAATACCTTTAAGTTTGCAATGCTATGATTTAAATGATATGATTTAAATGCTATGTGCAAGTTTGTTAAATACTTATTTAGAGCTTTACTTTTAGAACTACTTATTACTTTCCATATATTAAACGAAATAAAGGAAACATTATATTATATAAAAAATGGTTGGGCCGATAAGACAAAACAAATCGATAGTGACGTTATACCTTATTTACTTTGAAAAATGAATTGTCTATTCATAATAACATTATATTAAAAAATATACAATCTTGTTGCGTGAAGACCATATGGAAATGTAGTGGTTCAAAAGTCTTGCCCGACGAAAAGTTTTTCGGATACACATGCAGATATTTCAAAACTAATGTGAAGTTACGATCTATGTGCTAAATTGGAAAATTTGAATGAAAAATAGTTGTACATAATTTTCCAAATACTTTGGCTCAAATTAGGTTGTGAAATATTCGAATTCAGCAGCAAACAGTATTTAGTTGTAGTCGATTTTTACTCCAAACTTGTTCAAATTTAATTGTTAAGTACTGATCATTGTAGAATAGAACCTGTTACCACACTTAAGTGTATTTTCGTCAGACTTGGCATTCCAAGAGAGTTTATAACATTTTGTGGTGACTGGGATTTTGAACATATAACATAATGTCTTCATTTTTCTAGATGTAATGGTTTACCGTAAAGGTCAATTCAAATAGTTAAAAAGTTACTTATAAAAGCTGGACAAAAACCATAGTCATTCTTCTAGCGCAATATTATATTACAGAGCAACGCTTAGAAGTAACTCGCCAAGTCTCTCCCGCTTGGTAATGTGTAAAACATTGTGAACAAAAGTAACTCTGCTTCCAGTGCGTTTGAGACTTAAAGTAGTTAATCAAAACGATTATAAAAAAGTGAAGGATTATAACAGAAAACAGAGTTATTTGTAAAAAAGTCAAATTTTTTATTAAGTACCAGAAAGAGTAGTAGAAAAATGCACTGAAGCAAGATCTTAAGCACCAGAGGATAATAACGGTTGTTTATACAATGTAACCGTCAGCATTCAATGGAGGTAACCCCACAAAATGAATGTCAAGATATGAACACAAGTCAAAATCAAAATGAAAATGCTAAAATTGAAAATAGTCCAGTTGGTATTGGAAAATATAATATGAATACATTTGAACAAAAGGCAATTGCAAGGGGACATATTGAAAGTGAAAAGCCAGTTAACAAAAGTAAGCAAACACAAAACAATATGTAACACAAAGAGATAGAATTTTTAAACAGCCTGAATGATTAAACTTGATGTAAAATCTTATATTATATATATTTTAATCGTATTTTATTAAAAACATTTTGAACTTGAATTAATTAATTTAGTAATAACTAACTTAGATTGTCAACTTATATTTCTTAGTTTATATAAGGGACATGTCATATAAATAGCTCAATACGATAATTTTGAAAAGCATTATTACAAAAGTATACATGAGTCATGGATTACAATAGAAAGGCAGTTTCAAGCAGTGCTTACTTTCCTGAAAGCGCTAAATGATACAGCTACGACGCTATGCAGCATTTAATAGTAAGTATGGCAGTTGAATAAGCATTATATTTACAAACATTTCATTTTTTAAAGGACTGAAATAAATTTGAACACTTGAACATAAATTTGAAAATTGAAAAGCTGGAGATGAAAAATTTTTGGAAGTAATGCATAAAGTGCATGGAAAGAAAAAGTGAACGGGAAGGTGAAAAGAAACTGACGGAAAGGATCTATATGTATACGTGATTGCGTGTAATGTGAACATCTTCAAACATATAATGAATTTGTGTAGCTTTTACAATACAAATGAACACTTAACTTTTATATTCTTTCTTGTAATTGAATATTCACTTGTTTGTTTATTCAAGTTAATTTATTATAATTCGAATTCTTTTTTTGTATGTGGGGTAACGACGATAGCCTTTCTTTATCCTTTACCAAAGTCATAGCAGCAAAATTAGGTTGTCGCTATCTGTCTTTTGCTCCCAAATGATTGCTTATAGTATTAAAATAAAAATTATATTATTGACTATTGTATAAACTTACGAGGAATAACTAAGATTGTCTCCTGTTTCCAAAAACTCACTTTTCGTCCATCTCTGCCGTTTTCTGCTTTGTAATGGCACCAGCTGCTACTTACCTTAGCCAAGCAACGCCAAGCAGTATACAGCAAACACTTGTCAGGCTAGCGGAATAAACTTTTAAAAGTAAAAACTTGGGACGCTATATTTAAATGAGTGGATACCTTTAGTGAATATCGCGTAAACAAAAATGCAAGTAATTGTAGCATGCACATATGCCTTTTTCTACGAGATTTTGTCCGTTTTCTTTTGTCGTTGTATCAACAAAAGTCCAGTGAGCAAAAAATCAAATGCGTGTCAAGGAGCGGCTAATTGCTAACCCGGCTTATCTTTGCATTTTTTTGCTTACAGCAAATTAATTTTTAAGATAGGCTAGATTAATCGTTGTCATGAAAAGTCAATGTAAGTGTTACTTACACGGCAAAAAGTGTCATTGTGTTCGTGTCTTCGTGTTTAACTTGTATATGAAGTATTTACTTTTTTTCGGTAGTTCAAAAAAAGTCTAGATAAAACTTATACAGACTTCGATGTTTAGTGATATTTTTAATGATTGATAAAATAAATATGTTGGATTAATAAACGAATGGCTTGATAGCTAAAAACAATTTTTTATACAATTAAATGTAACTTCAATTTTGAGACTGAATCATTTCCAAGATCACTGGAAATGCTTACAGGCCAATAAGTCTTTTATCGATCTTTTCGAAAAGCTTTGAAAAACTGCTGTTACGAAGATCAATATTATCAATCAATATTAAATGATAATAAAATAGTTTCCGAACATCAATTTGGGTTTTGTCATAAGCAGGACGCGCCCGAACAATGGCATCGAATCGTAAAAGAAGTAAGCAATACGTTATAAAACAAATAGTACTGTTCAGCAGTTTTCTTGGACGTGAAGCAAGCTTTTGATAGAATTTAGCATCTAAGACTTCTTTGTAAATTGGAAAAGAATCTTGCAGTTCTTTTTTGTCTACTTTTTCGTTCATATTTACAAAATCGCTCTTTTTTGTTAAAGTAAAAAACGAAACGTAGATGTGCGAAAAATCAATGCGGACATCACGTTAAGAGAAAAAACAACGTCTATATATTAATAAGATGTTAATAATAATAATAATAAATAATTTGTCATATATAAGATTTTAGTAATTTTTATATTTTATAACAACTATTCAAAATAGCCCGAAATTGATGGTAGGTTTGTTAACATTGTTTGGCGATTACCTCCTTCCTTGGTCTGCATATATGTTTTGTAAGGTAAGTTTTTCTTTCGAGGAGTTTTTTCAACGTCTTCCACATATTTTCTCTTTTTTTCGGCCCTTCCTTTTGTAATAATACTTGGATTAAGTGGGCTAACGTTTTCGTTTTGTTGGTAATTTTCATTTACGTAAGTGACGGCGATCGCTGTCTTTTGACATCCTTTTGTTTTATTTAAAATATATAATGTGGCTTGCTAGCTCTCGGTAGGGAGAGCAGTTGCCCTCGGCTCGTGGCGCCGCATTACAAACAAAAAAAAATAAAAAAAACGAATAAGTAATTGTTTCGTATATATCTATTGTGCGTATATTATGCTGTCCGTCCTCTACTCCGTCCGCTGGTCCCTCCTCCGTCCGTCGGTAACTGCCCAGTGTCCCCTCACCGCTCCTCACACCTGCACCACCCCATGCCCCGCCTCCGCGGTGCAGTATGTGTACTTAGTTATTCATTTTTTTTGCATGTACCAACAAAAAGGCAAAAAAAAGATATAATAAAAAAAAAATGGATATACGAAAACTTTTTTTTTTTTAAATGCCTACCTTACCACGTACATCGTGCTACCCCGTGGTTGTTACCGCTGCTGTTGTATTCAATCGAGGAGAAGCCAGAACCACGGTATATTTCTATGATTCTGTGTGGTTTCTAAACCTGCATTGATGATAGGTGCCCCCGGATTCTGTGTCGTTGCCTTCGCTGATTTGTGGACGGTCCGGCAGGTTATTGCTGTTGAAAACGGTTTGGTGGAATAATAGCGTCACTGAACGGATTGTAGGCTTCCTTATATACATATATTTTGGCATATAAACACGACGACCTGATCTCTTCCCACAAAGTGTCCTATTTTCTTTTATTTACAGCGTATAAGTTTATATTGTTGCAGTAACAAAGTTTTCTTTTTTTTTTTTTGTTTTAATTCTATACGTGTTTGACTTTGCTCTTTGCTAAACCAAATATATGCATTCATATGTATACGCTCGCGTCGTTTTTGCAAAATTTGTCTAACATTCACGCATGAATAATAAACACGGAAGACTTTAAATAAAACTTATTCCAATCAACTCCGTTTATTTTATATCACTGTTTAGTCTAAGTATATATATTTTATTATAATTCAGTTAATTTTGAGTTTAGTTTAAATATATGCATTTTATTTCATTTATATTCGATTCAGTTTAAATATCTTCTTTTATTCAATATCTCAGTCTTGCTTTGCACATTCATGTTTGGTTGAATGTGCATTCATTAACGTTCATTTCACGCACTTGCATTTGCACATTCATGTTTCTGTGTTGGTCTGTTTAGCATAACTGACCATAAATAACGATATCATAAATTACATAATCCAGACCTTGAAGTGTGTCGTCGTTGTTTACATTAATTTGCTTATGTTGCATTTTTGTGGTTCAAGTCGTTCACATTTCTGGAATAAACAAATGCAAAATGCATGTGCATCATTTTTATGTATTCAATTATTACACTATAATTCTAAGTTAGTTTATAAGAGTTGTAATTTAAATATTCGCATTTTACCAATAAAATTCGTCTTTGTTCACCACAAAATCGATCATTAACTTTGTTATCTTGGCGGTTTCTTCCAGTTCCAAGTGCTGGAAGAGCCAAATAAAAAGGTACGACCAGATGCACTATTTGAGCGGCTACTACCAACTAATTAGGTTTTTCACAATCAACACAAAACACTCTGGTGGCCCCGACATGATTGCATGTTGAGCATAATTCACACAGGCTTTCGCACACAATACAATTGCGATACATTGTATTGGTTATACTTTACAATCTTTCTCAATGTTATTTCTCCTTTTTTTTTTCTTTCTTTATTAGTAATAGACTTATTTCAACTAAATCATTTTATTGCCTATTATGACACCATATATTTGTCATACACATTCTTCTCAAAGTTATTGTTCGTTCTTTTTTTTTATTAAACAGACATCATTATACCAATAAGGTAGTTGTAGTTGTAATCTTAAAATCTGAACAATTTTAGTTGTAATTAATTACATTTCTAACCAACCTTTCATTCTTGTTTTTGGGCCTTTTTTTTCTCTCGGTTTTCCGTTTTTATGTTTTCTTTCTTTTGTATAAACTTTTTAACGTGAATCTATTTTTATTTAATATATGCATCAGAAAGTGCTGTTCCATTTATATTCCACAGGCGTCTTTGTTATAGTTGTTCATTGAAATATTTATATGTACAGAATTTACTTCTTCTGTCGCTTGGGTTCAATTTTGGGAAAATTTGACTTCTTATGTCGAAATTCCGATTTAATTCCAGCATAGTTTTTATGATCATTGAAATTAATTACTTCAAAAATATGTCTTTCAAAGCACACATAGGAATATACTTAAAATTGTTTATTCATGACCAGAGTTTTGTTAACCGAAATTTCTTTCTTCCGATTGTTGCTGCTCTTCATTTAGGAGACTTAATGGACTAATGGCTAATGTCTTCAATTTATTAGAAGAATTTTTGATATTTTGTTCCTTTTTTTCACTTTTCGCATCAAATGCAACGTTTAATTCTTTTTACATGGATGTCTATGAGTGATCTGTTCTTATTAATGATCAACTTCCGTGCAATGCGTCCGTTTATGTTGAATTTTAAAAACCATCTCCTCTAAAACGATCAGCATTCAAAAGCAAAACCACCACCAACAATTTTTTCGCATGATCTTACTCTCTTTTTCTTTGCTTTTGCATAGCTACCGGCTAGCCGCTATTTTGCAAAAACAGTGAAATCATGCGATGTCGCATAACGGCAAGTCGTTAGTGAGACATTTTTAGCAAAAGCAGAACGACAGATACCCTCCCTGAATTTGCAAATTTTTTTTATAATTGAATCCGTACAATGAGAATTGGAAAAAACAATTATTGTAGAATTACTTTGCGCTGCAAAAAATTTAAATTTGTGAAAAGTAGGGTACATTGTAACGAGATTTTTGTTATAAAGCGAAAATTCCAGTGGGACAGGATAACGGAATTTGCTTTTTTAAATAAGCATTAATATTATGTGCTATGGTGTCAGATATAAAAACAGAGTTTCATGTAGATTAAATTTATCTAGACCAAATTGGCAATGTGTCTATTCGTTTCCTTTTGCTTGCCGAAAGGAAAAGCGGTAAGTGGTAAGTTTGCGTTGATGAAATTCTGGATCCTATTGGTTTTTTGTCTTCGTTAGTATGATATGATTTGCAATTTCAGATAACCATCTCCACTAAATTTTGTAAATTTGGCACCCAAAATTCAAGCCGAGCTTCAGTTATCATAACAGAAATATTTTGGTGTAGTGCGCGTAGTCATATCTGATAGGAAATCGAGTGAAATTAATTCTATAAGGAGAAGTTTTTCAAGGCCTTGACTATATATCAGGGCAGTGGATTTTACTAATCGAACATTGCAACGCATTATTCGTGTCGCGTTAATAATTTTGTGGTGAGTTTGCTACCTTTTGGTAGCTGCTGCTTTCGTGATAATGTATCATATGGAATAGAATGACAAACGGTTTTTATAGTTTCTAATTAAGGTTGTGACACTAGGGCCGTCCGCCAGGCGGAGCGGTTGGCTTTCCCTCTGAGCATGTGGCACTGATAAAATTATAGATATGCAGCGTCACATCTAGCGTACATGGAGAGTTAGAGAATTGTTCGAGCTTATTGTCGTACAAAACGGTATGATATAAATGTATTTGTTTACATTCTTTTTTGCCCAGAATAATGCCACCATATTTTTAATTGGCCTAAATTTTCGAAAGTGACAGCTCGTGCAGCAAGGTTGTCTACAGTTTTGCTCGAATATATATGAGACCAACTTCAGATATTCTGCAATTTGTCCCAAATAAGGTTCAATGAGAAGAAGACGACTGCAGCCAAGGGGTACGATCGTAGTGTCTGTCCAAAATCGTAAAATGTACCCGGAAAAATTTATTATCTTATAAAGACGATCGTTTTGACCATTAGTTCTGCGACGTATAGTCCTTTCTGAATATTCAATGGAGGTCACTTTTCCTTGGATGTCAAAAAATTAGTAATACCTGGCGCTTCCTCTGAGCGTATATAGAAAATAGTACTTTTTGCCATTTTCGAAGCATTTTGAAACCCACTCCAACTCCATTTTAAACTTGGGGTTATTTCAAAAGTTAGCTGATTTCAACATTACGTTCAGAAACGTAAATGCATAGCATAACGACCCTTGACGTCTCTGAAGATGGTTTCGAGGAATAGCCTCTTATAATAACCATCTTCTAGAGATTTTATTGTCATTTTAAGAATTGCTTCTAATTCCAGAAAATGAATAATTGGTTTTTAAAGTCAATAGACTCGAAGAATGCAGAAACAAATAGAAAGAATATGTAGTCATCAATTCTAGTCATCATTGCCCATCCAAAAACTAAATTTTGAGCCAAAAGAGAGGATTGTGAGTTCTTCTTAACCTCTTACTTTCATTACAAGTAGTTTTGAAGGAATCAAACAATGAGCATTTGTCTTTCTTGGAGACTTAACATAGATATTGGATGTTGAGTTAACATAACCGAAGTCATTGATTAATTGGGCCTTGTATTTGAGCTCTCGACTTCTTTGGAAATTGTAAACAATGGTGTTTAATCAACGAATAAAAACTTTGAAAATATTTGTAAAAAAACTTAATGGAAGAGACTTCGCTTGGTATACATGGTTGTGGTATATTCTAAAGGGTAAAACTATTTTCAAAAACGGTTTGCAAATAATGACACAAAGTAGTGACGTTTAATCATAGTGTACAACCAAAGTAAAGGCTGAGGCCAAATCTATAGAAATTAGACTACCGAATTAGACACAATATATTTTGTTTGAGTAACGTGGCGTCATAAATGCACTACACTGAACACGAGAAGAAACAATGGAAAAAGAAAAGGACATTTATTTAATTTCTTTTAATTGAGAAACACAATAAAAGATACCTTACGTTTTTTATTCGTTAAAGACGACAGATGCGTCAATTAATCGACTTAAATAAAAGTAAGAAAGCTCAATACAAGGAAAAAAAACGTTATAATAATTGTGGATCAGTTTGAATGTAATTTACGCGAATTTTTCGTAGACTTCGCTTTTATGGCTAAAATTTGCACATATTCACTATCATATTCTCAAATTTACTTTTTATAGAACTTGCCAATAGAATTCTAGAAAGGGTCAAGTATAAAAACTTTGCTTTCGGGGTGTTCACGGATTTCCATCACGCTTCCAAATAAGCAAAAGGAGAGGCCTCTTGGAACGCTTGAAGAGACGCAAGCTAAAAATAAGCACCCAATGCAACCAACGCCTCAGAAGTAACGAGGGCCAGACTGCTGTCAAAACCATCATTCGTGTGTTGAATTCCCAAGGCCTCTAAATCTCGAAAGTCAGAGTAAAACGGGCATCACTATATTATGTGTTTCCAATTTGCGGACTGATTGCCACATAGGGAAGTCATAGTCTCTGAACAGTCGTTTTTATACAGAAATGCATTCAGAGATCCATAGCTCGTGAGTAGAATATCCAGACAAAGGGTAGAGGTAAAACCTAAGTGATTTTCTTCAAGCGAAACATAACGGATATATTTAAAAGTAACTCTACCGTGAGGCACGGATTTGTTCCCTTAACAGCAACTTACACTTTCTGATATTTACTCTTTCTGTATCCTCATACCTTAACCCATTTTAACTGTAAAGCGTCAGCTGACACTATTTTCAAACATTCCTTTAAGGGAGATGAAGTAGGCAACAATCCAATATTGGTAGGCACCAGATTATTCTGTTCAGGGAAGAATATGTAATACTAGCTATATAGAGCTGTTGCTACACTTTGTGCCGCCTGGCTAGCCCAGCTGCCTTTAGAAAAATAAATTATAACTAATTTTAAACTGTCGGGATCACTATTGGTGGTTACATCCGCACACACACATACACACTCACTGACCTCATTCTTGCGGAGCCCCCTATTATTCTACTTAATAAATGCCATAATGGACATCATTTCATTGTTCTCCGATCCGTTAGTGTGTGTTTGTTTCCTTCTTATTTTTTATTTTTTTATAAAGTTTTCGTTTAATTTTGTTTAATTAATTTCTCTTCTCGACACATATCTTACTTGATGAGATGTTCCCTTTCTGCCCTTCCTCAAATGGCGCTTTCTTTGCTGGATTGCTGCACTTGTATTCCTTTCGAAGCGCAACAAAAAAAATGCATTTCAGATTGTTCACTTCCCTTTTTCTTTGATTTGTTCTTTTCAAAACTATCATTAAAGCCGATTTCTTGAGGTTCATATCTTTTCGTCGATAATCGCTTCTTATTACTTTTGTGTATAAAATTACAGTAAATTACCAAGAATTCATAAAACATTTACAAGTGTCTGTAAGGTATTCACAGTTTTAGGTTTATATCAGCGGTGTTGTCGAGCCGGAACGTTCCTGAACGTCGTTCCGGTACTTCCTTTTTGGGCAGAAACGCGTTCCGAAACTAAAAATGATTTCTGATGACGAGAATTTATAACAAACATTAGAAGACAGGCGAAAATTGAGGGAAATCTCCCCCCCCGTCGTCAAATTTGGGACAAGACACCGCACAGAGCGGCCGCCTACCCAGGATCGGCCCTGTCTATATAATTATATATACGCGTTCCGGAAAAAAAAAATTAGCACAACATCACTGGTTTATATTCGTATACGCATGCATTTGCGAATCAAATTTTGTATTTTTTTTTTATGAATATATAATATTTCTTGTTTGTAAATTACACGGCCGGTCGATAAGGAAAATTCCGTAGTTATGTCTTTGGCTTACTTTCGGGAACCTTTTTCTAACACTCCACTGTCTTGTCAATGACATTTTTTGGTAATTAAAAACTGTCGTTTTTTTTAATTGAAAAAAAGAAATTAATTTCTCCGTTCAAACACACTTGACTTAATCGAAATTCTGTATCAGACTGCAACTTTACTCCGAATTGTCGACTATTTTAATCTGTCGCGTCCGTATTCTCTCTTGTTTCGATAATCAAAAAAAGAAACGTGCCATTTGTTTATGCAAAAGTGACCCTTATCCTATATAGACGGACTTTGGATTTTGCTCTCTTTTCATAATTCTCTCTTTAAATGACGCTACTATGTGAGCGGAGAATTGTGGAAAGAAATCTTGATTAACGGAATGCCATTATTATACGTAATACCACTCTTTTTGTAAAGAGCAGAGACAAAGCTCACTGAGAGAAACCTCCTACACGTGTATACGCGGACGCTACAAATGTTCCCATTAACATTTTCAGACTATCCCTTGAAGCAGTTAGGACAGTAACTTCTCTATGAATGTCTCTGATTTCCACAACATTTTTGCCTTTTATGACGATATACCTAACTTCAACAGTAACCTTGATTGCGACAAACAAAAGCATTACGGTCATTTTCCTTAATCTTTGTAAGTATTCGCTTGTAGTTATTAAGGCCTTGCCTTTATTCGATTCTAACCTGGACACCATTCGCGGCGTTAAATCCTATCGCACTTTGAAAATGCCTTCTAAGTTTGCGAGCTGTCTTTTTTTTTCTCGGACACACTACGTGTTCACCTCATCGTCGTCATCTTTGATTTAGGAAATCATTAACATGCCAGATTGTTATCTCACCGGTGCGTGGTCTGCTCATCTAAAGACGTACTTTGAGAGCTCAAAAGCAGCACCTCAGTAAATACTCTTCAAATAAGGATCCTGTAAGCACCTCAATTAAGCCCGGAAGTACGCTAGCTAGTTAACCATCATTTTAAATATATGATAGTCATTAACCGCTTACCCATGTTTAGACTCCAATGAAAATGCAAACGCATACTCTTTGTAATAGTGATATCAACATCACTGGCCCATCTCGACCCCAATAAGCAAACCATTCACTCGTTTCATTCGAGATTCGGACGTCTCTGGTTATGAATAACTCGAAGAACATTTCGCCCCTTAATTAGTTGCGAAGGGCAGAGGCCGTTCAAGTACCTTGTTAAACCATAAGTCTTCGCATCCAAGCCAACTGTCGATCAGGGGCTAACAGCAAGCAGTAGCCTCGGGTCTACATATCTAATGCGTTCATAAAGTTATTAGTTAAACGCGCGATATAAGCTGGCAAGAAGCATATTTCCTATACGTTTTCAACGGATGCACATAAACCCTGGTCACTATTCACAATGTTCACAATGACAATGGAATGGCTAATAGTGTCAAACAAACCTCGCATGTCCGTAGGCTAATCTCTAGGAAGGCATGATGGTTTGTTTGGCGAAAACCGATACCTTATGGCATATTGAACAATGAAATTATGAGCGACAGGTGATCGATGGAAAAGGGAATGTAATAAATAGAATAATTGTGTGAACACAAGAAAAATCAATATACCTATTTGTGAATCGTATAAGAATGAGAAAGAAGCGTAATTATGCTCTCGGATTACTAATAGTAATAAGAGCGATTCTGTAGCCAGGGTCTAATTGAGGTGAAACTGAATAAAACATTATTTTTACACACTAAAATTGGACTCTTAATTTCCACAAAATCAAGATTCCTGCAAACGAAAACATGTAGCGCACTGCTGCGGAATCCCCTCGATCTTTGGAAGAACTAAATTCTCGTTCCAGATCTTACAAACCTCCGACTCACGATCCTAGTAAATCATTATTGTTTATGGTTTTCCTGCTGAAGATGAAATCGTGAAAACCAATCATTGAAAACAAGCATTTTCGAAGAAGAACTAACAAACAAACTAACCACTAAAGATAAAACCCTAATCAAGATTCAAAACAAAAAAATTGGGTTAAGGAATGCTGAAAGAAAAAAACTAGTTCACTCAAAAATATAGTACGCTCCAAAACTGTTGATTAAGGTTGGACCTCTATCCAAGCACATGCTAAGAAAAATAATAGCTGGCGGTTAAGTCACATACCTAATCGAACCTAGCCCTAGAAAAAAATTTATAGAAACAAGAAATCTGTTAATACAATCAATGAACTTACAAAATTAAAACAGAGAAGTGATTGGATGAAAAAAGTTAGGAACTTCCACTGGAATTATACTAAATAAACCTACTTAAAATACCTGAATAAATAAGGATTGATGTTGACATCACCGTATACCCCGCCAGTCTGTTAATCCGTCGCACCATCTGTCTGTTTTTATGGCATCGTCCTTTTGTTCCTTATGCCTCTATTTCGTTAATCTATTCATGGAACGGTCTGTCCGTCAATTCGAGATCGATAGCGCTGCGGCGCAATTATCTTCCACATTTTTCTTCATTTCATCAATATATTACGTAGGTAAATGCTTGTAATCCCGTTTAAAATTTATGAGTCTTTAACATTACTGCCAATTCTCACTGTTCCAGGCTTTAATGTTATTATGTTAATTTATTCGCCTCAGTGGTCGGAGGCAAAAAATCTCGACTAGCAACTCAATGGTCATATGTTCGAATCTTAAGTGCGGTAAAGTTTTTAAGAAAGCCAATAGCCGTAGATGCTAGCGTTATAAGACTTTAGTCTTAGAATTTACTTCTCCGGCTAAATTAATAATAATAATAATATTTATTTCAATTACTTTTACCTGTCACTTTTAGGCAGGTTAAATAAATGCTTTTAATGAGCAACCTTATTTTTCTTCTTGTGCTTAGAAGTTTTGTTCTCTTGCTCTTTCCAATTGCCACTCTTACAAATCTGTTGCCTTCATCTTTACATGAGTTGTGTCTGCCCATTTCTTAAGGTATATGTAACAATTGCTACGTAGAAGTGTGTGGCGATTGCATAAAGCAATATCCCTCTTTACGTACTTCTTTTTATAATTTTTTTCACTTTCTTTATATGTTAGAAATTTTTCTTTAAGGAAAAGAATTATAGAAAGAAAACGGATAAGCGGTATTCCGGTAGGTTATAAATTACTACCCTTTAGTTATGATCAAACGCAAACACAGACCGACGGAAAAGTTATACATAAATGTACGCGGATCTTACACATATATTGCGAAATTTCGCAGAAAATCCAGCTGATTACTGTTTGTAAACAGGTATAACAACTTAAAAAATTAGGTTCATCGGCACCACTGAACCAAAATTTATAATTGATAATATAAACTACTTAAGCCGGGAAATTTTTTGGTACATATAGATGAGACACTCGGAGGATATTTCTTATGCACATGTAATTACTGTATTGACCATGAAAAATTCCCTTCCCATTAATATAAAATATGAAATGATAAATATACCAATACATGATTCAGTATTCAGAGTCAATTACGTGAAAAACCCCCCGGGACGTGTATATGCTAATGCAATAATACCTAAGGATGCAATAAGTACGTGAAATTCCTTTAAGGAAATACGAGATGGCAGAAATTGCTAACAACACAAGGGTTCACAATGAAGAAAGATTCAGTAAGATCTTGAAAGAATTCGAGTTAAATAATATCGACAGGGGAAGTAAAAATTAACTTATAGAAATGCTATGTAAATAAAATACCAATAAGTTTTACATTAACAAGAAGAGCCTCTAGGTACTAATAGTTTCTGTAAACAAGAAATACAAGTAAACAATGGAAATTCAGCATATATTTCAAACTATAGGTTACCACAAACTCATAAAGAAAGGAAAAAAACACAGGCTAATGAAGTTCTGAATGACAGCATAATAGAACCCTCAGTTGCTCTATATAATGCCCCATTACTAGTAGTAGACTTTAGACAACTGAATAATGAAATGGTTCACGACAAATTTCCTCTTATTCATTTAGACGACATTCTTGGTAAACAAGGAACCGCTAAATACTTCTTGACTCTAGACGTGACAAGTTCTTTTCATCGAAACGAACTGAAACAAAAATCAAGACCCTGCTCGGCGTTTTCAATTATGAAGGCACAAGATATGTTGACTCTAGCATTAACAGCATTCTTTTAGCTCGGCAACATTATAATATTTGCAATCTCCAACGCCATAATAAAAATTTTATTAGTGCACTCAATAGACTAGCACACTATAATGTAGAGTTAATTGCTTTTAAATACATATTTTTTAAATCAGACGTAGTATACATGGGACATTGAATAATAGCGGGCGGCACAAAGCCAGATAATAATAAATTGAAGGTTAGTGCATTCTGCAACTATTATAGGGGATACATCGAGGGTCTCGCAGAAATAGCCAGCAGCTTAAATGAATTAGTAAGAAAATATGCTACGTTAGTATAGACCGAAAGAAGACAGAGAGCTTTCGATAGATTAAACAGCAAGTTAATTAATCCTCTTTTATTACAATATCCAGACTTAAACAAACCTTTCATGTTAGTTACATAGATACAATTCGTCTGCAAAAAGGAAGTACAACATAAGTGAGTATACAAGTCAGCTAGATGACAAATAATGTTATAATCTTGGTATAAGAACCAAATAATCATCAATTTTTACCAGCAATAAAATACACATTATGAATTCAGATGTGCAGTCAGTTTGTTTTCAAATGTATTCAGGGATCATCGAAGTATTTGAGACTCACTGATAACGCATTTGAACATCTAGCAACACGAACAGAGTATAGACTAAAAATTCCTAGTCTAAATAGGAATTTTCTTGCCTAACTGATTGCTAGGTTTAACTCGCCGGGCTACTCAGGGGCTCAATTGTTTACTTTATTGTCCAGACCCACTTACACTTTTGACCCTCTCCAGTTCCGAAAACTATAAAAAAAAGTGAAACGTAAATGTCGATATAATAACTGCTCTTTATTTTATAATTACCAGTTTGATACCACAAGAAACTTATAATATGTTTTCCTAACCTAGTCTTCCTATTCCTTGTCATTCCCTTCCAGAGTGGCTCCTCAGGGATTTAAAGTTATGAGGATCTATCCGGATTTCTCCGTTTTCTCTATATCTATCTGTCATGACCGGCACTGTCCATCAACTAGTAATTGAATGCCATAACGCCTCCGGTTCCTGGTCAACTTGCAAAAATAACTCTTACAGTCTGATAATTGGCTAGGAATATAGATATAGAGTAAACATTTATAAGAAGAGTATAATAAGGCATGTACGTACAAAGTAAATCAAGATAATATGTATACATATATTCATGTACTTAGGGTAAAATAATATGAAGTTGAATAATGAGAAAATACAATGTAAAGTTGCATAATAATAAAACAATAAGGTTGCATAATAATAAAAAAAGATAAATGAAAACCGAAGTCTGTGATCAAAACGATCCTGAGACTTTGATCCTCACAACAGTTAGCGATCTTTCGGCAGATGAGTTATATAAACGTGGTATTGATATGAAAGAGTTTCTATTCCATCTGGAGAGCTGCAGTCGTTCAATTAAAAGGCTTGGGAATAGAGATTGAATTAGTTTGTATCAGTGGATAAGCAACTTGAATTTTAGATAATCAGGAAAGTAGAATTTTAAGAAAGCATGAACGAAGGAGAAGATGTGGTTCCTAAGTTTACCATGATACTACAAGATCAATGGGATACTTAGATATTTTTATATTGAGGTTAGATGAACCAGAAGGGGGCGAATTGAAGAGCAGATTCTTTGTCTTGGTGAAGTTAATGCAAAGCATCCCGTCAATCATTCAGGAGTTAAAGATTGGTAAAGACTCGTTTATTTTTTTTTCAAACGAATGCAAAACATTTTCCTAATTACTCCAGAGCAGAATGATTTCACCCGCATATGCAAAAAAAAAAAAAAACGCAGTCGTTACTAATCAAATCCCCAAGATCATTAACGAAAAGATTAAACAATGGGGGGCCCAAAACGGAATCTTGCAGCGCACTGGACGTTTTTTTGGTGAGAGAAATGCTACAGTCATTAACTGAAACAAACTGTTTACGACCCAAAATATACGACCATGTAAGCTTACAAGCACTTCGTGAAAAGTTGAATTTGTCACACAATTTGTTAAGAAGTGTAGTATTTAGAACTCTGTCAAATGCTTTTGTTAGATCAAGCCCAACAAGAATAGAATTCATACCAAAATTGATATTATCTCTGACGGACTCTGTGACGGAAATTAAAGGTTTCAAAGTGCAATGTCCCCACCGGAAGACGAATCGAGCATCATGCATTACTATTGTTCAAGAATGAATCAAGTTGTTCTTTCGGGGTAGGATGCTAATTACTCGAAGGTTATTGTATGCAAAAGAAGAGCCCTTTTTAGGAATGGGTCCTATATGAGCTATTTTCCAAACCTTGGGAAATTTGGAGGTCATAAGTATCGTGTTCGCGACTCATAATAGATGATTAGATATGTAGAGAAAGATCAGGTTAACAATTTTCATCGATACTCCACCAAACCCAATCGAGGTAGATGTTATTTTTCGAACCGCACTGTAAGGAATACTTTTATCCACGTTCTTTAATGAGAAAGATGTTCTAGATATCTCTATTTCTATAATTATTGAAAAATGGTGCTGAGTCGCGGATATTTATTTGATTTTGCACGAAAAACTCATTAGCAGCGTTTACATCTACTTCATTAGAGTTATCATTACTACCTCCCAATATACCTTTCTTACTCAGCATATGCCACTTTTGTTTAGGACAAGCATTATCGAAGAAGTTAGCGTACGCTTGATTTTTTTGCTTTTTCATTACATACTTCACCCTATTACGCAACTTACATTGTTCATAGACAATATCTTTGAGTGACCTTTCATATAACATGTTACGTGAAAGAGTCCAGTTACGGGTATCTGTATCAGATGAATATATAGGAACAGGAATGAGATATAGAATATTGTGTAGTATACCGGTTGAAAAGTCGAGCTGAAAGTCAACAATGTTTGAAAAATATATTGGGCTAAAATCAACCCCTCCTAAATAACTAAAAATTTCGTTAATATAGGCTTTATTAAATTTTTCATTACAAATTTCGTGTCTAATTCTGATGACGTTGGCACACCGCGATAATGAGATTAACGCGTGATGCGTAAAACTAGTGGCGATAGCTTGATAACATAGGACAGAAAGGATATTCTCACTTATAAGAGAGTAATCAATAAGTGAAGTGGTTGTTTGGTATTAAAATTAGTCGGTGAGCGATTATGTCTACAACAGGGATTATTTCTGGAGCGTATGGCTCACACGTTGAGAACTTTCCCGGGTGAAATAAATTGCAATTAAAAGCCCCAGTTATTACAACCTTGTTGTACATAGCAAGCAGGTCACTATACCTTCTATCGAAGGCGGACATATTTCCTCTGGGCAAGTAGATAACATCAACCACCAATTTACTATTCTGGAGACTCTGTTTAACAAAAAGAGATTCACAGATTCCCCCATTGACGACTCGAAAAAATATTTTAAAGTGCAGTTTGGACAAGATGTATAAGGAAACTTCCCCACCTCTGGACACCGGTCGGTCATTTCTAGCTCTAAACCTGCACGGGCGTCAGACACGTAGACTCTTAGCCAAGTTTCGCTTACAGCAAAAATATCGAATACTATACTCTTGAGAAGGTTAATAAGCTCATGCAGCTTCATAGACCTGCTAGAAGGACTAATATACTGGCAGTTCAGATGTGCAACATTAAGATTAGGATCACCATACTTGAGAGAGTTCTGAAAGAGTTTGTTGCTGGCAATTGGCTCAAGGTTCAAGTCTAGCATCATTGAAGTATAAGTTCAATACATAAAGACAGTTATTACAAAAATTCAGTACAGCGAATTAACTTACTTAAATTCATGATTTTACAATTCCGTATATTACAATCCAGTAGATAAGAAAACCAAATACAATAAATTTAGCAAGAAAGGCTGAGATACAATAAGAGGGAGAAAGATTAGATTTTGTTGTATCTGTTTAGGAACGTGTAGACATCACATAAAACCACAGCGCGGTCATTGGTTGTAACACTCACTTTGGGCAAATCCTTTTTGAAGATCTTCAATTTGGTAATTTTACCATTTTTCTTCATCTTACTGTATAAAGACTGCAGCTTTCGGCATAGTGGTGGTAAATTTTCATTGATATAGATTCGAGTACGTATCTAACCACTAATGATATCCGATAGAATCATCGTACGTGTGGTAAGATAGTTTCTCCATAACACGTTCCTTACAACGACGCTATTGAATTTCACCGAGACATCATTCTGCTTATTTATATAAATGCACTAGTTGATGTTCGTACTCGAGGTGTTTACATTAAGGCAATTGGTGACTTTAACTACGTGCGCTGGGATATTCACGAACTGAGCCAACAAGCCTGATATAATAACGTCAGTACAACTATAATATCGAGAAAACCGATTCTGCATTATTTCCGAAGACTGGATTTTATTTTCTTATCCTTCCTCCATCACTTTCATGGCCACTTGTAAGTCGTTAATGCGTGAATTAAATTTCTCCTCGAGTTTAATTCTTATGTCTTCAATCTTCTCGTCAACACTATCACAGAACGCTTGAAATCTTAAGTTGAAGTTCCATGTGATTTGGTCGAGCACCTGTCGAAGCTGCTGGCGTAGGAATGCCTCCCGCGAGACGTTTAAACAATCCTAGCAGCTAAAAGAGAGAATTGGATTCCCAATTAAAGTTGCATACTCCTCCTGCGAAATCTTGGCACAATGATAACGTCTGTCGAATTGGGCACAGAGCACAGTTAATTGTGCCTTTTTAAGCATCTTTTTACAGACAGAGAAGGACATACTCTAATATAGCCAAGTAGCGCTCCGCAGATCACCGCAACACAAGCAACCAAAAAGAAGAAAAGGAACCACGGGCATAGTTACAGGTTTTCACGCAGTTATCAAAGTTAAAAAAAAAAGAAAAAGCTAGAAAGTTACACCGCGGTAAAGTAAACTTCCCAGAAATTAATGAACGTGGAAAGACAACAGTGCACAAACAGGTTAGCAACTGGAGAAATACACTTTCTTAAAAAATGTAATGCAGCTGAGCAAAAATTCTGCTATTTGCGCGTGATAGACTTGCTAATTGCTAAAAACAATCAAAACGTTCACCAAATTATTCAAATGCAAATCATGCAATTTTTGATCAAAACAGAACCAATTGCACAATTGCAATATTATTCAACTGTCTAGAACTCGTGATTTCTACTTACAGCGTGTGAGCATATCCATTTGTACGAGTCACACAAGGATACGATACATGATCCTTGTTTTGAATTATGCATAATACTATACTAGACATAAGTGGATACCTGATTGCACCACATTGAAATATAACAAAGTGAACATCATGTGATCGATGCAATAAGAATATATGACGAGCAGAAGAAATGACTGAACTTTCTGCTTGTTTTTGTGTCCGAATATGTTGTGAAAAAATGTGAATACACTTAATTCTCTTTTTACACGAATTATTTTGTATTAACACACATAACACATTTTCAATATTCCATGATTTTTTTTTTAATTTTTCTATGAATTGTTTTCATTTTCACTCCTTACAAATATGTATTATAACTTGGAGTTATATTTTTCACAATTCAGTTACATTACGTCGGTTATGTGCGTACACGAGTGAGATTCCCAAAGTTATGTATAGAATAAAGTTGTAACGTATTTTTTACGGAATTTAAATTGGTTTTTCAAAGTATAATTTGTATATACTTTTATAATATATTTAATGAATTAAAATGTGTATGCACGAAATAAACTTTTAACTGAGCAAAGTGTTTTTAATAATGTTTTTTTTTTACTTTTCAGTTTCTTTTTTAGGTCTGGAACCAATCTACTATTTTTCCAGTTAACTAATCCCTTTTCTTACACGAATTTCTTTTACACAAATTTTCTGGAAACGTATCTCTCATGTAAAACGAGAATTAGGTGTGCATTAAAATGAAATAATAAGGTAGTAATAGAAAAGGAACTTTCGGCGATTCGTTTCGGTATTCATTTTTTCAGACCAGACTAATATCTCCAAGCTCCATATTCATACCTATCACACTAGAATAATCTGATTCCAATTTGGATATATTGAACAAACAAGAGAAAATAATACAAACGCAGACATATCATCACGTATACACATTGATTCTGACATATTAAGACACATGATAGCTTAAAGCGGTGACCCAAAAATTAAGAAGTGGTTAAACATCATTAGTAGCATGGAAAATAAAATATACATCCATAATAGACCATGTCAACTCAAAATGCAGGATTGTACATACATATATAAATGGTATAAAAATATCTGTAAAACTAAAGTTTATGATTGAAAAGGGGCAAAATAAAATATTCAGATCCGACATGATGAACAACTAAACGCTGCATGAGTTTTAGTTAGATTTGATGAAAATTCTTATCCCTCCGACCATTTTTTAAAGAAGCTAAACTCTACCTTATCAAAGACAAGGAATCATATCAGACACCAAAAGACATAGACATTCCAACATTTTGTTCAAAATTAAAATTAGGAGTATTCTAGACAACTTCGTGTGTCTATTATCCATAACAATAAATGTTAATTAACAGATGTTTGACAGCTTGCTTTTTCCTTCCCATGATTCGTAGGGTCAAAATTTTTTTAATGGATCCTTGATATCACGTCGCGTTTTATGAAACGTTTGCAAAGCACAAACTATACAATTTTATGTTTTTAAGTGGATATGGATTATGGCATTCATAAGAGGGCACATGTGCGAAAAAAGGCCAAATGGTAGGTATGTACGTGGCAAATATAATTTGTCTTTTTTATCGTATATGTCGCATTGAAGAATTCTAAATTTTATGTTTGAGAAATGCTTGAACAAATTTTACTGAAAATTTTCATAACAAGAAAAATGAAGAAACTTTTTATTATTAAAAAAATATATGTTCTAGTTTATTATATTCACTTTTGTCTAATTTACTTATTTTATTTATGTACTTATTAATTGTATTCGCTTATCCCATATGACGTGAATATTATTATTATATTGTTTTTATTCCAGAATTAAATAATAAAATAAATGAATAAAATATTAAAAATAAGCTCTTAATTCTAGTTTATGCAATTTTAATTATTTGTTATTTTTCCGATTATTATACTTTAAGTCGGCACATTGTCAAGCTGAGAGTTAAAAGTTTTTGTACAATAAAACCGTTAACGTCATCGTTCATATTAAACCATTTATTCATTTTATCCGTAATCTTACCAACAATAAATTTCTTAATACCTAATTTATATTTAAAATTCATAATGTTGCTGTATGCATTGATACCGATATATTTAAAAATGTCATTTATAGAATTTTGTAGATATGGCATTTGCGCGCTATAATTTTTTTGTTGTATGAAAGTGTCGGACAAAATGCCTGCAAAATTTCCCTTGGTCATGAAATTTACACATTTTTCGTAGCGTACTTTTTTAAAGATATTTGCACATATTATGTCCCGAAAAGAACTTCTGCGTCTGTTCTTCTGCTTGCTTCGTTACAGACATTTCCGATGCAACTGTCTCATCATCATAATCGCCTTCGTTTTCTTTTATATTAGTCGACTACTTAAACGTTAATCTACTTCTAATGGTAATACGTCCACAAGCTTTTCCTTACTCATCATTTGCAGGCTGAAAAAAAAAAATGACGACGAACAAATAATTGGCTGGCATGGGAGATTGGCATGCCTGGAAAGAGGAGAGAAATATGAACAAGAGGAAGAGTAGATGACAAGAGAAATAAAAGAAAAAAACATCGGAATTCAGAAAATTTTTTAGATGAGTTCCGTGCGAGGATCTGTTTTTAAATTGTTAGGGATGCGAATATATTAGAAGGGTGTAAAACAATTTGATAATTAACAACAACGAAACTGAAATCACTTACATCATTGCGTTACTGTACTCATTATACTCAAATTGATTATACATAAACTTGTGCTTATATGTTAATCGAATCTACTTTACTATATCTCTTAAAACGTATAACAAATTACGAATTACGAAACTGCAAATTAAAAAGTGGTACTTTAACAAATCGTTGATATTACTACTTTTGTTACTAGGAAGAAAGAAACGAATCCACTTCAAAGTGGCTATTTGAAGCATTAAAGATCATTCATATGTATTCCAAAAAAGTTTAAAAACTCTTTAATGTTTTATCAAGTGTTGCACTCATTTCATTGGCACAATCAAAACAGAATGCGGTGTACAAAATATTCCTAAGAAATGTTTGCTTAAGTGGAATAATACTGTAAAAATAAACTTTCAGGTATATTCATCATCAACTTTAATTAATCTGAACCAAAAAATATGTTTTGCAAATTGATCAATAGTTTTCAGCGGCAAAAGAATAGTTGATTTTTTTTAGTTTAAATATTTAATCGGTAACAAGAATATCAGAAATGAATTGAAATATTTTTACGTCAAGACCCTCTCTATTCCAAACGTCATGATTAAAAATATGTGTCCCAAATCTGTAAAAGATCAGTTCAATTATTATAGTCGGCTATTACATGCTAAATCGTGGAATACAATATGTTACAATGAATGCGGCAAACATGATGACAGAAATCAGTTGATACATCACGCCAAATCGAAAGACAAACTCTTGTACTCTGTAATTGGGAAAAATCAGTTATGAAGAAAAGTAAATTTTTAATGGAAAGTTGTGAGTGAGGATATTTATTATAAATTAATTATTAAAAGCGAGCAAAGAAAGAAAAACAGATATTTCCATAGGAAGTTATAAAAACAACAGCAACAATAATGACAATTGTTCATGCTGGACAAAAAATTGGAAACAGTTCAAGTGAATAACAACAATATTGAGCTCCAGCCTTCACAGCATCACCATTATCATCGTCAACTTCGTTATCACTAGCAGAGGCAATGCAGCACTCTAGGCCTGTTGAAATCACCAAGCTTCCATTTTGTATACCACATTTTTATATATGTCTCATATTTTTCTTTCTTTGTATAATTTAACATATATATACATATGTATAACTAGATAGGCAATTATATAAACAGCATATTGAAAAAGGCAGATTAAAAAAAATTTTTATATTTATATAATTTAAAAAAAATTGTTTTACTTTCGTTTTGTTTAAACTTGTAATAAACAATTTTTTTTAATGTATCTATGAATTAAAATAAAAAGAAAAAATTTTAAACGCATTGAAGTTTTTTTCTTGAGAGTGTGGTAGCTCAGGGGTCTACAGGCCCAACTTCGGTGTCTCGAGTTAAAAATTATAGGCCGAAGAAGGACGTATAATGCGGTGTAGAATGTCCTAGGGCTTGAGATCTGCCCGTTCGGTAAGTAGATTTCATCTGTCCGTTTGCTTTATTAAGAGTAAACAATTTTATATTTTAGTTATAATGGTCTGTGGAGTGTCCGTGGCAGAAAGATTTCAAGCCTCCCTGTATTTCCCAAATCAACTTCCTCAGCAATGACACGTGCGTCCGTCCGTTAAGGCCTTGAATTTTCTTAAAGCGGCACTTAAGTCTAGCCCAAAAAATGAAGTTCGAAGTTATGTATTTAGACAAACAGTGGGACTACACACACACCTCTTTCTAACTTTACAAGCTCCTATTTCATAAACTAGGATTAAGGACTAGTTTTTAATATTTTATTCATGTATATAATTGTCCAATTCTGCAATATAACGAACGTATTAATTACATAATGTAAATGGATGCTGTACAGAAAAACTCATACGTTATAAGGCAAATTTGACACAATATGTCAAATATTAATGTGTAATACGCATACAATTAATAAATATTTAAATAAAATAAGTAAATTTCTGTAAGCTTTCTTGTTACATACGGGTTATCGTATGTAGAACATATTGTAGAATTTTCTACAATATTTTATAATAGTCTAGAATATTCTGGATTTCTTCTTATGTCTTCATAGCATATTTTTAATGAAATTTACTGAAACAATTGGCGGATGTAAAGTTTAGAATTCTTCAATTCCAAATAAACTATGTGAAAGAAAAACAAATCATGTTTTCTGCCTACCTACTGTTCTGTTGGCAAAGAGGTGAAGGAATCGGTGATCGTCAAAGTAAACCAGAATCTAGCGCAAAATGAAAGATGAATATAAGTTAAGCACAAACAAAAACCCGACTGCAGAGATAATGTTAAAAAGAAGAAGATAATGGTTCATGAAGAAGCTGCAGGCTATAATAGAGGAAAAATGGGCGACATATCATACAGTGACATTTTAAGGATTGTTAAAGAAAACGGAGATTTGTGTAACCTGAGCGAAAAAGTGCACAAAATTCGCAAAATAAGAACGCGGAAATGTTCTTTCAACCTGAAAGAATGCTGGAGGGAAACCCGCAAGTAACACCCAGATAAAGAAGGTGCTTGGTAAGCAAACTAAGTTAAATTGCCGGATAACACTAAGAAATTGGTGATCAAAGATGTAAATGAAGTAATTAGCGATGACTACAATAAGTGATATTGTAAAGATCGTTAATCAGCAAATAAGCGACGCCAACGTAAGTGAAAAAATACTTGCAGTCTCAAGAAAATCGTGAGCACATGCCAAAATGGTTATCGTAAAAGTCTCCTCTAATATAGCCATGGGGCTCTTGTTAAAGGGAAAAATTAAGATTGAATGTGTTACATGTGAAGTGAGCCTATATGACATCCCTACGAGATGCTTCAAATGTCTAGAATTCGGCCATATCGTCAAACGTTGCAAAAATAACGTAGATAACATCAAATGTTGCTTTATATAAGGTCATAATGGGGTAGCAGGTACATCCACATCCATGGAGGTGAAGCCCTCCTTAAAGTCATGTCGCATCTCCACATGATCGTATTAAGGAATGGCAACAAAAATGCGTACGAAAAAAGTAGAGCTGGATCAATAATATACATAACTTTTGCAAGCAGTTCCTTGGTACGTTACGGGGAATAACAAGTAGGCAATATGTACACTTAAACTGACAAATATTCGATTATCAATGTCGACAACGAAACATGGGTGGAAAAAGGCGTATCGCAGGATGAAGAAAGGAAACACTACATGTATTCAGGAAAATGATATTATAAAACATAAAATGGCCACAGAACACTGAGGAAAAAGCAAGAAAACTGCCCTCTCATATAGCTAAAGCATGTGACGCTGCCGTGGTTAAACGATCAAATTGCCCTAACCGTAAACCAGTCTATTGGAGGAATATGAAAGTCCTTTAAATCAAGTGATAAAGATTGCGACGGAACATAAGCCGAGGCTCGTCAAAAAAGTTTATGGGTGTTGGGTGTTGTCAAAGCTAAATAAGCCTGAAAGAGAGCCCGGCTCCTACAGCCCCCTATGAATGATGAATACAGCTGGGAAGATATTAGGAATTATGATTAGGGTTCACGTAGAAGAGTACTTTGCTAAGGTAGAAGGTATATCAAAAACTGCTCCACCGTAGATGTGATAAAAGAGATAACTAGCATACCTCATAAGGCTATTGAAGGTGCCAAATGACAGTTTGGTAATAAAGAATACGGTGCCGTGATGCCGCTAGACTTAAAACATGTCTTTAATTCGGGAGCATATATTAACTGCATTGAGAGCACTGCGAACTCCTTCATATTTAATACGAATGAATACCAGTTATCTATCCGAAAGGACTCTATTACATCTTACATTAGAGCGTGCCAGCGTACTTATGACTGGTGTTCTTTAAAGATCAATGGTCCGGCCATTATTATAATATTGTAATAATAATAATTCTGTATGGCGCAGTGCTTAGCTTACGGCTTCCCACAGTTGCGAAGTTTGTGGATATGCAGATGACCTTGCGACAGTTATCATAGCCAAGGAATTAAGCAAAATTCGTGAAATCAGAACGAAAGCGGTCACGCTGATAAAAGATTGGTTCCGGGAATATAAATTATAACTGGCTGCAGAGAAGATAGAGATAGTACTAAATACAAACAGGAAAAGGTGGTATACAAGTGGATAATTATGACAAAATATCCTCACCAGCAATCAAATACGTTGGTGTAATGGTTAATGTTGCTATACACATCGATATAGTATGCGAGAAACAAAAACGGATATACGCTAATTTAAGAGGGGTGATAGCAAATATTGGTGGTCCGCGACAGAAACAAAGATTATTGCTATCGACTGTGGAGCAGTCGATATTCATCTATGCTGATACGGTGTGGGTAAATGCTTTCCGAAGGTGCATGTACGTAAAAAAAGTCATCTCCATATTTCGATTATGTGTATTGCGAGTATGTAGTGGCTTCCGCACAATGTCGTACGACATTGTCATCAGCGGAGTAATGCTACCTGAATTCTTAATCAGGCAAGCAGCAGAAACGAGCGATGCTTGAAAGCAACATGCGAGGCGACTATCACGAGAGAAAACGAGCAGGCATACGAATCAGGCTTGCGGGCATGGAAAACCCCGTGGGACAATTTCAGCTAAGGTAAATGAACGTATAGCTTGACTCCCAATGTAAAGGAATAGGTGGAAAGGAAGTGCAAAAACGGCGAATTTTACTTCACGCAAATTTTGAGTGTCCATGATTGCTGTCGACAGTACTTACGTAAGAGGAGGTGCAACAGCGAACCATATTGCCCAGAGTGTGTGGAACAAGATAAAACTGCTGAACATATAATGTTCCAGTGTTCAAGATTTGCGATCAAAAGGGAGATAGCAAATTATGCTATAAGAAAAGGGTGACGAACAACGACCTAGTAACATCTATGTTATGCTAGCCACAAATTTGGATAAAAAGATAAAACGTAAAACGATAGTGGGTAAACTTCGATCATAAGAGCGCTTACAAACACTAACATAATAATATAACAGACGATTTCAGCTGAGGGTTAGACAGTCCTTCTGAAGTAACACTTAACCCTGGTTCCGGAAGAATTTTCGTGGGACGTAGAGAGGGTTTTAGTGCGATAAAAGTCCCACACCGACTTAGGCTGTCAAAGCTTCCCCTCGTTTAAAAAACGAAAAAAACTACTCATTTTTCGTACATACACACTTATATGTATATCGTAGCATTATTCACTTAAAAACACAGAATTGTGTGTGGTTCTGCTTTGAAAACGTTTGAGAGAAAGTGACATCATACCAAGAAATTATTAACAGTATTTCAGCCGTAATGAATAGCGAGAATGAAAAAGCAAGAAATCAAATTTGGGTGGTTTTAGTAATCGGTTTTTTTTTCTCGTTGTAGTTTATGTATTTTGACGTTTATTAAAAAAAATTTGTTTTAATTCGGCGGTAAAGACACGATTTGTTAATCAACTTTTCTGTTCATGCAATACACTTCTCATGCAAAATAGTTCACTTTATGAAAACACTTTTTCCACTTTTTCTATTTTTTTTACGGTTTACGGAAGGCGACTTTTCTACTAGAGTAGTAAAACGCGAGTTCGGTTAGAGAAAAATAAAAAGCGTGTTGAAATTTTTGTAAGGAGAATTAAAAAATTGCAAGAATGACGTTTACTGGTCTAGATGAAAAATGTAAGTGAAGCTAATAATCAAAATTACAAGAAAACGAAGTTTGAATTATGGAAATCTCTCTCTTAGAACTTATAAGAGAGAGGGTCCTCGATTTCTTAATAGAATAAGTATTGCAATTATAAGAACTTAGAAGTTGGTTTAGACTCAAAACTCAAAACTTAAGTTTGATGTTCATATAGAAGTTTTAGTTAATAAAGCTAGATCCTGTCTGGGGTTTATAAAAAAATGGTCTAAACAATTCAATGCCCCATACGTTGTCAAAGGGTTGTATACATCTTCAGTTAGACCAACTCTTGAATACTCGTCGGTAGATTGACTTCCTATTTACTGATGCCATGTTGATCTCTCGGAGTCTACTCAACGGGACTGCCCCTTGTTTGCTTTGCGTAGTTTGGGATGATATTCTGTCCTACCGCTTTCACCATATAATAATGGATTGAAGCTTGCTTATTTATCTATCGTCTTTAAACTAATAAAATAAGAAGTTTATTCGCCGGCTTTATTAGAACATATTGATGTTCACATTCCTAGTAAGGTCTCAACACATTTTGTGCTCTTATAGTTACCACAATGCCGAATTAATTATGAGTTGTTCAATCGTTTCGGGTAATGTCTAAAATTTTCCATCATCATCACCATCGATCATCACCATTTATTTGGTTTTTCTGTTTTGTTCTTTCATAAGGTCAAAAACATTTTATTGCATAACCGCTAAAAATTTTCGTACTTTTTGCAAATACGGGTGAATTATATCATAATAATTTTTTGTTTGCACTTGATTTTTACTCGTTTGTTGCTGTTAATATCCCCGTATCTTACTTTAGTCCATAGTTGAATACCGTTGTATATATAAATTGATCTTATTTTATTAATTCTTTTTTTCATTACTATAATTAAGTTGTCTTGTAGCTTGCATTCGGCTAGTCGCTTGAATGTATTTAGTAAATAAATAAATGAAGTTTGCATAAACATCCAGCTCTCCTCGCTGCAAGCAACAAAGCTAGTAGAGCTGTCGGATTTATAAGAAATAACAAGGATGGTATTAATAAAATAATACTAATAAATATAATATTGACACAAAATATACAGATAAGGAATAGAGGCGTTGTGGAACAATTAAAAAATTTCAAAAAGTATGAGTCTATATAAAAAATAGGGTCGATAACAATTCTGATAGATTATAATTCAATTTCGGCCCGTTCACTTTTCTGACTTCGGCATTTCCGGCACTTGACGCCGTTGTTGATTACTTGAATGCTGGTTTTGTTGATTATGGTGACGTTGATGATGATGAAGTTATTGACGCTTGTGAAAACGATGGAGGATCGACTGATGCTTTTTGCCGCAGATTGCACAAGGATATGATTTGGAGCCAGCTGAAGTCTCATGGTAGACTGCCAAACAATTCATGCAATAATCCTTTTCTTTTACCACTTCTAAACGACGTTGACTATTCAGGCTTTTAAATCTAGGAGAACAGAGCAACAGATGGGCGCGTCTGCATAGCTTACACGACGTTCAATTATTATTGATATTAGATACTTGCGGCGCAACGAACTTCCTTATATGTGTTGGAACAGAAATATTTGATAACATTGAAACGGTAGAGGGAGCTCGTTTCCTTGACATATCTATTAAGGAAAAAGAATAACTCATACGGAACGACATTGAGGTTTGGTAACAAGACCAATTTCGTAATTGGTCGTTTAAAAGTACCATCAGAGGTACGTAAGTCTACAACACGAGTGTAATCGTCGTGATCAGGGTAAGTTCTCAATACACGACCCAATCGCCAAGAGATAGATGGTAGATTATCCTTTCCAATTACAACCATATCTTCCACTTCAACATTGCTGTCAGTATTCTTCCGTTTATGTCTCCTGTGGAGTTCTTTAAGGTATTCCCACTTCCACCTTCGTGCAAATACATCGTGCAAGGCTTTTAGTCTATGCCATTTATTGGCACAACTCCACCACATATCAGAAACGTCAGGTTTGGCGGGGGCTAATATTCTATTTCCAATGAAGAAATGAGATTTTACCGCTGCTTTCCACAAACCACCCATATGCGGAGTTCTCGGTCATATAAAGTACCAATTTAAATATTTAAAAGAGCTGAAGGGAACTATTTAAGATTTTATATCCTCTATGAATCCCTTGTCACCCGTTTTAAAGTATTGAAGACGTCAACAAAGGCCGTACCGTTATCCGAATAAAAAGTTTATGGGCATCCTCGGCGTAAAAAAAAACGATTAAAGGCAGCCAGAAAGGGTTGAGTGGACATATAAGTTATAGCTCTGAGAAGGATTGGGTTTTCTGCGAAGCACACCACAAAATATACCTTTGTGATTCTGATTCTATGTAAGATTGTGAGTATCTCAACCAATTCCAAAATAGGTAAACAGATGAGATGACGCTATCCTTTCAGGATGCAAAACCGCTACAATTTGCTCGCTGCTTACCTTATTGTGTTATACACATGTTTTACAATTCCAGATAACCATCTTAATTACATTCTTTAGTTTTGGTAGCCAAAATCCAGATCGAGTGAAACGCATCATAAGAAAGATGTCACCATGTAGAGTGTAAATGTGAACATGTTTAATTAAAAATAAGCTGTGTACGGCAAAAGTTTGGGAACACGTTCATTAAAAGCCAAAGAAGTGAATTGTACTCATCGACCATTAATACGCATTAACTCTTTCCAATCGATAAACCGGTTGAAAACGCTAAATTTACTACCTTTTTCTAGCTGTAGTTTTTTCTGTAGTTTTCGAGGTACCACATTTTACTCTGATAAATAATTCCTCTAATGTAATATTATTAAATGGGTTAAGACAGATTTTAACCCGGTTGGGTTATTGGGATCGTCTGGGTAAGGCGAGAGGGTGACTTGTTTTGTGGGTAGAAGTTAAAAATGTAGAGCGTTTGCTTCTATTTTCCTTTTGTATTTATGTTGGTCTATATTTTGTTTAAACAGTCAAAGAAAATATGTAAAATTTTTTTTAAGAAAAAGAGAATTGTGAATTATACTGCAAAATGCAAAATTATAACTAAGATGTGATAATGGTGTTGGATCAGTACTGGCAGAATCTCCGGAAATTGTTACAGCTGCATCGCAGCAACGACAACAGCAAAGGATCCCATTAGGATAGTTTCCCTTAAAGTTTGAACTAAAAGGAATCTCCATATTTCAAACAACACCCTCTCTTCCCTTTAATTGATAATGAAATAATACAGAATGTAATGTTTGATAGGCGATGAAAGAGATCATACGTTCAAATTTTTGGCTGCTCCAGCCCACTAACCAATTATTTAACAAACTTATTTTCAATATATATGGCGTAACCGAAGTACATTATTGGAGCAACCTCTATGAAATCAACTTTCAAAATCCTTCCTCGACTGAATGCTGCATTCCTCTGAGTGGCGTTTTAGATAATGAAACTGTTTTGCGAATAGTGGATCAAGTAGGCAAAGTTTTGTCAAATCATAGTGCTGTCGCCGAATTGCATATTTGTAGTGCTACTCAACGCAGTTACATTCCGCAGGTTCGTCAGCCCCCTAGTCGTCGAAAGTATTCGATTAAATTTCGTAATACAGCAAATCTTGAAAAACGCGCTGGTAGATGGCAGTATCTATTATTTCGGAAGACTTAACGCATTAAACGTTTGGGAGAACGGTTACGTTTATCATAAAAGATTGAGATCATATTTCGCGAAAGAAATATTCCAAATTGCGCTTTGTCCTTGTCAAAAGTCCTCTATGGAATGAATCGCTACGAGATAATTTGGATCATTTCAAGCACCATGATAGGATTTATAATCTCCAGCAGATATCTCAACGCCTTATGTTCAATTAAATCAGTTTTATGTTAAAAAAAGATCGATAATGGTTTGCAAGAGAAAGAGCAGAAAATTCCATTAACAATCTTTCGCAAAGTTTTATAAAATGTTATAGGTGTTAATGATGAAATACTAAGTCACAATACCCATGTCATTGAACAACGAAACGTTCTAAATTGACAACAAATTTAAGTTTTAGCCTACTGCAGGTACGTAATTTCAGGCTTTAGGTTTGGCTTCTGAAATTGACAATATATCACCGCGGTCCGTTGATCAACCCAATCTATTTGAAGTGTAATTGCACACGAATGTGACAATAAATGATGCAATGAAATGCTTAAGTGGCTTAGATGAAAAACCATTTGAAGTATCAACACGTTCAGTGAAATTATCATTGACTCGAAAGTTATATAAATTTTTTAGTCAGCAAATTTACAAAAGCGCATAGATGCTGATGCATCATTGTATCAAGGTGTTGTTGCTGATAGCTCGCACTTTTATTTTTACTAGTATTGAAAACTAACGATAGCAAAGAAATTTTGTAAATTAACACTAATGGATAGAATCCAGAGTCCGGTGCAGTTCCTAACCAATCTGCGGCTGTGGTTGGTTATTATGATGGTTTTTATGTGCTTTCGATTTTCAGCAAGGTGAGCTAATGTTGTAAGATTCTGTTCAAGTTTTTATGCTTTTATATGAAAAATCAATGTTGCTTTGTAAACTTCAAAATCTGGGCAAAATAAGAGCACCTATCAGTTCAAACATTATTTAAAGTAAAAACCACAACGGCAAGGCATAAAGTGGAATAGAGCGTTTAAAATTTGATACGCTCATATCGACGACGGGAACGTATTACTATTTACGATAAAGTTGTAACATCACATTATTTGAGGGTGTCGAAACACATCAGTTATTCTGCATTATTCAGCGAGGATGGATTTTTTGTGAATGGTGGCAGTGTAAGGCGCGGCGGCATCACCATCATGCATTATGTATACATCCTATGATTTTACATTTCTTGTTTTTTTTTTGTTCGCGGCACGATAATTTGAAACTCTGCCGTCCATACCTCCCGAACTACCTAACTCAGCAATAATACGAGCGTCCGTCGCTTGTAGCCTCCAAACCTGTTAAAGTGGCACTTGAGCGTAGCCCTCAAAACACTAAAAATCAAAATTCTGCAGAGACAGACAGTAAAGGTTATACAGACACACCTTTCACACACACTTTACAAGATAAATGACATCACTCTTAACGCACGGAAGAAATTAAAAAACTTCCGAGGACATCTTCGAATTGCATAGTATGATATGAGTGAGTGTGTTTACATTCTTCTTAGGTCGGATTGATATGCGAGCATTTCGGCCATTTCGAAGGTGGCAACACTAACCAAACGCTCGTGCCACTATATTTTTGAATGGTGTAACTCTTTCGCGTTCGTCCTCATGTGGTGAGATCGGCAGGATTGCCTCTCGCTACTTTTCTTTTAGCCATTAATAAATGGGTATACAGGGTTCCGCACTCGTCTTCCGCATATGGACAGTAGCTGCGAAGGCTTCTTCCGACGTACCACAAAGAGCACTAACCCTACATTAAAGTTTGGTCGGTAATCAACATATCTGGGGATCACCAATGAAAACATGGAAAGGAGAAACACTTAGTGGGCTTATTGTTTCATTACCTATATATCTTCCCATATTTTCTGCGTTATGATTTTTACCAATACTGTTTTAGGAGGTAGCCACCCTGCTGCAACAAAAATTTTGGCTACCTCTGAGAGAGATTGTCTCTTTGTGACAGCAGTTTTATTTGGAACGCCAGCGTGCGTCATATAGAAATAGTCGTGAGTGACATTTCAGTTGAGACCTCATGTTTTCATCTTACCATCTCTAATTACTATCATGTAAAGTCTTCATAAAACATCAGCTAGAATATCGTCAACATACAAGTAAGACATTATAAAATTGGCTGCTTCGTGGTATTGCTTTTCATATTATTTCGCTAGTGCTTGTAGTGTCCCGATTACTAAATACTTAAAAATTCATAATCACGCGTATCCCTTTCAGTTTGCTGTGAAAAATAATTTCTTAAAATCGCGAATGTACATTTTCAATGCCGGCATTGAAAACATAATGAAAGAGATGCTACCTTAAAATATGGACATTTATTGCTGCCTATTTGATATAGCACTAGAGACGTTAAATTCTACATGCATTTAGTGCATTGTGCACTAAAATTCTAGTCGGGATTTACCTTAACCGTATGATTTAAAGCTTGAGTTCAGAATTGTGTAAAATACTGCCCTCTTGTTGGGGGAATTGCGATATAGCAATATATCGAGATACCCGAAAAGTTATCTGATCTTGAAATTCCAGCCGTAATTATAGATGCACAGTATAATGACCTTCAGTATCTCTGCGGATGTTTTCGAGGAATAACCTGTAAGCATTTTACTGGAATCTTCGGAACCTGTTCTACTTCCCAAAAGCGCAATAATTGGTTGTTAAGGTCAATAGAATTGAAAAATGGTGAAACGGATTAATTGTGCCTGTTATTATCCATCTAAAAACGGTATTTTGAGCTAAAGGGCGGATTGTGTCCTCTATAATTCTTTTAAGTTTTATTTATAGGTACACGGCGCCTTTTAGAAGCAAGTCTACTTGGGAAGCTTTACCTAACGAATAATCAGCTAAAGGCAAATGGAGTAATAGAAGATACTTAATTGAGTGAAATAATACATAGGAAAGTTTCCCAGCAAGTTTTTTTATGAGTAGAGCATTAATGTCAATCTTGGTCTATACGACACCGAGTCGAATGGCACATGTAGGAGTTGAACGTGCAGATATTGTTCCCTCACGCCCTGTTATTTCAGTCTTAGTGGCTTTTGTGGTTAATGACAATTATGAAATTTAATTATTAGAAACGGGCAAATTAATCATAAAAGTTATAAAGTTATAAACCCAACAACACCGTCAATGAGAAACATAAAATCGGATGCCCTTACTGTTTGCTGCTGTTTATAATCGGTTCTGTGAAGCAGAGGGTGATCTTTTTGCTTGCAACAGTAGCTTGTGTGGCTGCTAGTACAATTTGTCACGTCATGGGAGCTGGCTAAACAGTTTAAACAATGTTTATATTGTTTTATCGTTCTAACTCTTTGTATCAATTTTCAGCAGAGTTAATAATAAGATAGGCCAGATTCTTGACAATCGATGTAAAATTTAACAAGGTTTATAATTGAGATTTTATTAATATACCTTCATTTTCATAGCAATCAGTTAGGTTTAAGCAAGCGACTTCAGAAGCTTTTTTTGGTTAACGGACTAGATTTTATTATCTCCTTGACCTTGTCTGTCACCTTTTGCAACAGATGATACAATTTTTCTATTCCATCCCGTATCGAATGAAACCAAAGAAATGTTGAGCATCGCTGAACATCTTGCCTCTTCAGTAAACGTAACTAACTGCTTATGCTTACCCAGCTTAGGGCTGACTGCACCTTCTCAAAAGATTCCTCGACGAATCATAGTCATATCGTTCTCTCCAACTTGACAATGATGATTGCTATCCTATTAACTTCATCAAATTTTTGTAAATATATAATTAATGCCGCGTTTTTTACTGCTCGGCGTACTAGCACGGTATTTCCCTCTCCTTTGCAACCTTATGTCTACTTCTTAGATATTTATTTGTTCGCACGTTGCAACGTTTCTTGTGTAATGTCGAAACATTTCCGATTAAAGAATAAAAATATAACAGAGTTTTGAAGGGCGAGACGGACTGCAAATCCGCTGGAAGCATATAATTGAAACTTCCGTTTCTTCTAATTTTCATTATTAGCTTTTTTTTTGTATTTGTCGTCTCTATCAGTAAAGTCATTCTCGCATTGATTACTTCTCTACGGGAAATGTTTTATTTTTTCCTATCAGAATAGTCAACTCAAACTCCACTATTCTAATAGAAAAGTCATCTGATGTAAACAGAGAAAAGAATAAAAAAACTATAGTTTTTTTATAAAGTGTGGTATTTGAATGAGAATTGTACCGTATGAACAGAACAGTTAACCAATAAATCGTGTGTTTACCGCTAAATTCAAATTAGTTTCTTTTAATAAACGAGAAAATACATATACTACCACGGGAAAAAGAAAGGCGATTAGAGTCATTACTACAACTCTCACAAATATTTAGGTCGTTTCAGCCGGACAGCCATACTTTTTCCTGCATTGGTTGTTGTCGTAGTGTGCCTAGGCATTCGTGTTGATGTTGTTAAGTATTTTCCTTTTAATAATTTCAATTTGGGAACCAATACAAAGGTTAAAACTGTGCCAAAAGAATGTTAAAGAAATAACTTTCAAGTCTAATAGAAGAATAATGCATAAAATATAGGCACATCGTTGTTTCACAGTTATATTGTTTTCACGTACATCTCGCTATATCACATTGCTTTGCTTTTCTTAATAACTCGTACACATAAGGAATTAAGAGAATCAGAAGAGGTACACAGAGTTCCACTCTTACTCTCGTTGTTAATGTCAATTAATGTTCTCTACTTATCAAAGTAGTTAAGTTTAATTTTCAAGTTCGGAATTTTTGTACTATGTGTATGCACAAAAGGTGCAAAAAACGCTCTTTCATATCTGTCAAATCAGCTGTAAGCAAAATAGCTTACACTTTACGATATTGTTTGTTTAAGAGTTGCTTTTATCAGAAAAAACAGTTGCAAATTCAAAACAAAATGAAGTCCAATGAAAATTGTTTACTTACAAACTACTGATCTAAAATAAAAAATTTTGCAATTATAAAAAGGAAATAAATTTATTCGTTTTTTTCTTTTTTTTTGCTGCTTTTTGCAATTGTCTAATTCATATTAATTCGGCAAAGCTTGTAATCAATTATGTATCATCAATCTTCCCAAAAGTCATCGTATACGGTCGGTATCATTGATAAAGCGCAAAACAAATAAACACTCATTACACTACTGCATATTAGTCTTATCAATAGTGCTAAACAAAACGAAGAGAAAGGTAAGTAAAATGTGGTTAGTAAATAATCAAAATATACAAACCTCATGCGGAATAGTTTCTCAATTTACTCATATTACGTTATTTGGCAGTAAGGACAAGCAGTAAGGAAAATGTGTAAGTAAATGATTTTACATTTGTCAACAACGTAAATTAAAATACGCCTGGTACTATGAGAACTCGAATTTCATGACCTTCTCCTTCCCATTTCATTGACAGAGTCGCAATTCCGATAACAGGTGTTTCTATACTATTTGCGTCTTTTTGGTAAGGTCTTAGCGTAACGTTTGTATCCCTACCACCATTTAAAGAATTTACAGTTCCTGCTTGGTAACTGCTTACGCTTGAGATGGTAACTAATAACGCTGTCATCTCAATACCATATATTTTATTTCTGGGCAAATGATCTATCATCCTCATCTTGCATAACAATAGCCGATCCTTTGTTTCTTTTAAATCCCTATAGACTATCTGTTTTTTTAGTCGAAGCTTCTCAATCTTTCTATATTTTCTAGCCCTATCTCCTTTTAAGACAATTCCAGAAAACTTCGGTTGTGCATTGGATCGCCGTTGGCATAAGTTCCGGCTAGTTATTACCGGCAACACTAGAGGCATTTTTGGTGGTACAGTAGGTCTGCACCCATGTGGGAAGAATTTTTTATTTATTTATTTATTTATTTATTCTACTTATACAGGAACTCAACTAAAAACAAATGACAGTCGAGTTCAAATGACTCTTAAAGTAAATCTTAAAATAATTATTATTAAAATTTAGTATAAATACCATAAAACAAATAAGAAGAAAAAAAGAAAAAAAAAGAAAAAAAGCATGTACACAATTAGCACAGAGCCACACCCACAACCAGTGCAGGACTAAATTGCAAATTAACCCCGAAGCCATCGCAAACATGCATAAGCTTGGCAACCGATAATATTTACCACAATTAATTTTCGAGTCATAATGACTATTTAGGGTTAAAAGCTAGTTTAAGTATGACATTGGTAAATCTCGTGCATTAAGCAATGTTGCTTTAATGGACTTTAAAGAGTCCGATAATGAGAATAGGTAATAGACGTCATTTAGGTTCTTGCAAACAACTCTGAGCGGGTTAAACAGGTCATAATTATATTTACATTGACTAACCTTAACCAAGGTAAAGTGCCTAGAGAAGCGGTTAGGAACATTAAAACTTATCTCGCCAAGTAATGACGGCGAGTCAATAACACCGTTTATTACTTTAATAACGAAGGAGACTGCAAGAGCAAATCTACGTTTCTCAAGAGACGATAAGGACAACAGGAGCAATCTATTTTCATAGGGGCGAAGAGAGGCAATCGGATCTCAACCCAAATTCCTCAGGGTAAACAGCAAGAATTGCTTTTGTATAGATTCAATTGAATATGAAGGAGACCACACAACAGAAGCATACTCCAATATTGGTCTCACCAAGCACGTGTACAGCCTTTGTGATATATAGATCATCAAGCTCTTTGGACCACCTCTTTATGAAACCAATCGCGGACCTAGCTTTGCTTAACGAGAACTCGACGTGTAAGTTAAAACGTAACCTATAGTCACAGAGAACGCCTAAGTCCGTGAACGACTCGACGTGGTCCAACTTGTGTGAATCTGTGAAATAGTGGGTAAGGAATGACTTCCTTCTTGTGAAAGAAAGCTTCTTACATTTACTTGGGTTTAGTGACATATTATTCGACGAACATCATGTCAACAAATTATTCAGGTCAGTTTGAAGCTGATGTGATTGCGATTCTAAGGAAAAAGAAGAAAACAGTTTCACATCATCAGCATACATTTAGATCTGGCTAGATTTAATCGCCGAAGGCAAGTCATTAATGTATAGATTAAATAAAATGGGTCCTAAATGGCTACCTTCAGGTACACCTGACGTAACGCGGAATTCATGTGAGGTGGTAAAGTTAAACAAAACCCTGATTGACCTATTATGCAGATAAGAGCTTATCCATTTCACTAAATGGGAACGGAAGCCAGCGGCTTGAAGTTTAAAGATAAGTAATTTGTGGTTAACCAAATCAAACGCTTTGCTAAAATCGGTGTATATGACGTCAATGCAAGAGCCATTGGAAAATGCCTTGAAAACCTGACAAGTAAACTCTAACAGATTAGTGATCGTAGATCTTCCTTTTCGAAAGCCATGTTGGAGTGGAGAAATATACAATTTGTCAAAGGCCAAATGCTGAGTCAAAATTCTCTCAAATAGTTTAGGTAAAACACTTAGCTTGGCAATACCTCTATAGTTCTCCACGAGTTGCCTACTCCCACTTTTGTGAATAGGAATAAGATAACTACTCCTCCAACACAAAGGGAAAGTACCTAAATTCAGGGACAAATTAAGAATCTTTGAGATAACACCACAAAGCTCAATAGCGCAAGGCTTAAGTACACATGATGGAATTCCACCAGGTCCAGGCGCACAACTGTATTTCAGAGAAGTCAACCCATTAAAAACGTCATCATCAGAAATAACCAAATTGGGTATTGAAACCGATTTGAGATTTCAAAATCATCCGAGGAGTCAGAGCCATTAAAAGAAACATGCGAGCGATATGCAGAAATTTTTTTTTTTAAATTAACAAATTTAACGAAGTATTTAGGATTAGCAAACAGAGAGGATTTAATGAACTGAAGGTATCTGCAATAATAATGGTGGTTGAGGGAGTTAAATCTATGCCTTGCGGCTGAGTAAGCGAAATAGTCTAGAGAAGAGCCACTTTTCAAAAATTTCTTGAACAGCTTGTTTTTGCTATTCTTATAATACCTAATTGTCGTATCAAACCACGGGGGACACCTACTTCGAGGTCGGCACTGCTTAAGCGGAACAGATGCAGCAATAGCTAGATTTAATGTATTGTAGAACGACGACAATAAGCTTTCTATACTCCCGGTTGAGAAGTCNTTGGCCACTTCACAAATGAGGGCAGCCTGCTTCTTATATATGGAGATATCCGAATTTGGGGGAATGTAGGAGCGGGTAATAAATAGCTGTTTATTAGGTATTCTCGCTCGAATGGCGATAAATTCGACGTCAGGAGACGTGGGAAATTCAATTAAATTGGACAGGACTGACGCAGATATGGCAATTAATACACCGCCACCAATGCGATTCAATCGGTCATTTCTGAAAACATGGAAAGAATTATGGAATAGTTCCGACGAATGTATATCAGGTTTTAACCAAGTTTCAGTGAAAGCAAAACAGGAAAACTCAGTGCTTACTGAATTTAGAAAAGTAAAACGAATTTTTGAATTTAGGCCCCTAACCTTTTGATAAATGAGACATCATGGGTCTGAAGAAACATTTAGTTTTCTGAAGACGACAGGCCTACAACATTGGTGTTACGGGGTCGATCTCGAGGAATAAATACCTTAATTAAGGATCCTACTGGCCACAGTGGTTTATTTAACAATATATCACTGTTTTCAGTCGGAACTAGTATTTTAAATGAAGATATTGCTCTCGGTTGAGAAGGAGCCAATTTGAAAATGCTAACGCGCTTCAAGTTGACTGATGGGGCTTTCGCCGCCAGATAGCTTTTTATATTATCCACCGATGTTTCCGGTGCCAGTCTTGACACAAATAATGCTTTCCTAGGAGGAACTGCCGTCAAGCAAATGTCATCACTACAAGGAATAGTAGGGTTCACGGCTTGGGAGTTATGAGATGGGGAAAATAATGACACACTTGTACGAGAAGCTGGAGCGACATGCCCAGTTTGGTGACTAGTGTTCACACTCGAACAGCAGGGAGGAGAAGCAGACTTACTTTGCACTTTATTATTTTTATTTTTAGGTGATGACGTCTGATTAGAACGAACGACGGAGCCGGGAGGAGATTCCCTTGCAACCTCAGCATAACTTAAGGCAGACGGACTTGCCGACTTGTGTGTAACAATTTTGTTACCGACCAAATCGACAGTATCGGAAACGATGACTTTCGACGTGGAGTTAGAAGAAGCACTAACTTGTATAAGCGAGTCAGGTTTAGAGGGGATCAGAGGTGACGTCCCTACGCTACGAGTTGCTATTTTGGAGGCCTGGGAAGAAGATGAGTGCTCAATGAAGCGACACTCATCAAACCTAGACTTGATTTCCTCGAACATATCCCACATGGAGCCGAGATTTTTACTTAATTTTTTAAAACAGTCTGTAGAAGTCAATTTCCCGCTTTCTACAGTCGGGACATGACCAACGTAATCCTTTAGAAGGATCAATGACTACGTCAGCAGTACGGCCAATAATGCCGGCACACTTTGCATGCCCAAAGCGATCGCAAAAAGCCAGCACATAACGAATCTATCAGATTCCGGACCAGATTTGGCACGACATGAAGTATGTAGACACTCCATGTCAAGTCAAGAAGATAGAGATGGATTATGAGGAGAAGAACAAAAAAAAAGAAAGAGCCAAATCAAGAGGGTCACAACACTAAATTTTTCTAAAAATTTAAGGAAATTTCTCCGTTACGTAACAAGACAGCACGAGAATAAGAGAAATCAAAGCCAACCAGCAAAGACTATAAAAAAAGAGAGAAAACAAAATCACCAAAATTTTTTCATAAATTAGACAAAGATTTCACACTAGTAAGCAACGGAAAATAAAGAGAAAGAGAAAAAAACTGTAATAGCACCAAAAGAAAAATAAACACGAAAGAGACCTATTATCAAAAGCACTTGTGCTGAATGCAAGAACCAAAAATGAAAAACATCAAAATTTTAATATAAATTAAGATAATTATAATTCTTTTTTATAATTCTTACACCTTTTAACTTTATGCCTTTATAATAATATGACTTTAAAAAAAAAAATGCTAATAATTACGCGCAAAAAGAAATAGAAATAAAACAATGCACTACTCTTTACAGAAAAGGACGAAGCAATCACGCCGCGATCAGTTGCCAAACTGATTCAATTTTCACCATGTTGTAAAAATTACATTGAATCTAAATTAATTAAACTAAATTGTTGAAAATGATGTGGTGTGAAATGAATGATAAACTCATTTTTTTTAAATTTTGACTTAAATTACTTTCGTAATTATGGGCACTTATGTATCTTGTAACAAGTGCAAAAAGTATAATATTATGTGATTATTAAAGTCTGCTTATTAAATAACAATGAATTGAATGATAAAATAAATTCTTGTAGTAAATACATGAAATTTTGATAATAATAGCATTTGAATTGCAATATTAATATTGTAATTTTATAAACGAATAAATAATTACAGGTATTAAAAAATGATTTACAAATACTAATTTTTGCGGTTGTTTCATGAAAGTAAGCAGAGGCGTGTACATAATGTGGATAATGAGTTTCAAGAACTCCTCCCTGTCCAAGAGATGAGAATTCTTCAACATTGCGAAACCACCTGTCAGCCAAACCATCGATTTGAGCAAGTGGTGATCAGAAGGCGCTATGTCTGGAGGGTACACTGGGTTAGGCAGAACTCTCTTCTAGCTCTGCTGGACTACCGCATGACTTTTTGCTCTTGGGATTGTCATAATAGTTCTACTTTTCATCCCCAGTCACAATACGCCACGGACGACTTTTCTTTTTTTCCCTGGTTAGAAATGTAACCGCGATATTGAAACGGTGCGCAATAACGTTTTCAGTCAATTCGTATGGTGAAAATTTTTCCATCGCTTATAAATGTCTAGAAACAGTTGATTCATCATCTACTAAGCTGTTCGAACGGTCTTTGAGACATTGAGTTCGGTTTTCGTGCAATGAGTTATGCAATTAATTGTTTTCGCACTTTTTTGGTCTTCCACGTCATTGAAATCAAAATCAGCACTTTAAAACCGTTGAAACCAAAACTGACGGTTCGATATGATGAAGCATCATTATCATAACCTTCCAAAAGTGTTTGATGGGCTTCGGCAGCAGATTTTTGCAAACCAAACAAGAAATGGAAAGCTGTTATCTTATATAGAGCAAGGTGAAAATAGTCAAATTTAACCGTTGTGTATGTTGATAGTTTGCATTACGCTATCCTTTTCAACAATAGATTTCATCAATCTAAATAGGTGTAATAAATATATAATATATACATATTCATATTTAAGAAAAACTACATAACGCAAGGTAAAAAAGGTAATAATAACTAAATACTTACCTTAATAATTTTCCTATATGGGGATTAACCATGGCTGGATACAATACTGTAGTGACAACTTATTATCAATTGCCTTAATAATATAATAATCTTAATAAAAGAGAACTTAGACAAGTTTAACATCATTTCCAATAAGTTAATTCGGCATGTTTGGACATTTTTGATCTAGGTTGGAACACAGGTGCCTCATACTGGGCAGCCATATTATATAATGCAATGCAATGCGCAATGCTTTACTTTTTTGGTATGTTCAGATTGATTACAGAGGATTAACTTTTTGTCGAGTATAACTCCCATGTGCTTAACTTGGTCAGAAAAACAAATTTCATGACATTGAACTATCAGACTAGATGAAGGGAAGAAGTGAGAATTTCTTTTTCGAGCAAAAAATGACTTGCGTCTTATCTACATGGAACTTTATTTCCCAATTATTGAGATGTAACTCTAATCGCATTGTACAAGTTTTCCACTTTTTCACAACCAAGGCCATGTGATGAGTATGAATCGATATCATCGGCATATAAAGTGTCGTAACAACAACTAGTTTTGGAAAGTGAGAACGAAATGTGGAATATAAAATTGGACTCAGAACGCGGGTAACTTACACCAATTCACAGTAAATGAGAAAATTCATCTAAAAGAGAAACGCAGAAATATAGACATTTGACGATTACTTATGTACTCTTCGTCCGAAACATGGACAACCGCAGACTTTACCATACGTTCTCTAGCACAGAGCTTAAGTCACTAGAGGCTATAGAACTTTCTAGAAATCTGCTTGTGAAAGCTTTTTCTTCCCCGCTAGATAAAGAAAGTGTACCGCCTCGATGCTTAAGTGGCGGAATAACATTGCACTTTTTACGCAGCGGTTTGCATGTATTGTCGATTGATTGCTTTATCCAAACCAAGTCGAACAAAATTAGTTTTGAGAAACCTTTTGAGTGGTGAGTGTTGATCAGCGTCTGTTACGTTCATGGTAAGTAAATTGGTACAATTGTTTACATCCTCTATTTGTATATAGAGCTTGCGTAGCTTTTTTGGTCATTATCAAGAAAACGTCGATAACTTTTCCAATTAGCTTTTTTGTGATCCACTGTAAAATTCTTTTTATGACTGCTTGGGAACCTTGGGGAATGTTGATCGGAATCGAACCAAACGTCACTTTACTTACTATTGAAGCTACACACAAAAAAAGGTATACCTCTTCGGGCAGAATATAAGCCAAATTGTTACTGTGTAAAATAGTTACCGAAAAGAATGTTGATATATTATTTAAAACGTCACCCAAAATATTTGCTGTTGTATAGTACCATTTGCGATGTCTAGAATTTAAATCGCCACATATAAAAAAATCATTCTTTTGGTTCATAATTTCCTTATTAATTTTGCGCTTAACGTCATCTGAACAAAAAAAAGACACTAATGAACGGTTTAAAATGCCCATTAGTATTGCTAATATATCCAGATAAATGTAGTCAACTACACCGCTTTTAATTGATGGAATTGCGTAGAATGTCGAGCTTTTGTGTTTGAAGATTGTACCTCGTCCACCAAACTGATTCGTTCTATCAGGCTTGTAATTCGTATAAAGTAATTGGTCGGAATATTTTAACGAAGTTTTAGAACCTATACATATATCGACACTATTGTTGATTAAAGGAACACGATTTGTTGTGAATGCCAACTCAACGTTTGAATAAATAGATTTAACAGATAATTGCGTCATAGCGTAAATTTTTCTTGGTTAATTGTACGTGTTGTAAGATGTGTTTGTATTTAATAAATTTTACGCGTGTTGTTATGTTCACTCACGAAAAGTAGTTTGACGTTGAGTACGACGTAAGAAAACCAAAGAAAAGCTACACTGACGAACGAGGACAAGGAGGTTGATACGTTTGATAGACTGGATGCAGAAAAATTTCAAGAATATTTTTGCCAATAATTTTTAAAATTTATAGAAAAAAAAAAAATTTTTTTTAAAGATATTAAGTATACATACAATTTCGCATAGATTTTCTTTTTGGTCAAAAAAACTATGGAAAGTGAAAAATTTAAAAAAACTCAAAACAGCTATGGTCGACATTATGTTGGGACAGAAAAAAGAAAAAATAGATGTGAAGAAGAAATGAACAAGCATGAGAAATATAAAGGTAAACTTTTAAAGTTCGATTGCACTGATAAATAAATTAATGTAGAATAAAATGTTTTATAGCGTGACTATTTAAAAATATTTTGTTTGGTGTGTATGCGTCTATCATGCAATTAAAGAAAATTAAAAATATAAAAATGCGACGAATCTCCATCTTGTCGCTGAAATCTGACACGAAAATTTTGAAGTGGAAAAAGTCTGGTAAATTATGTAATAAAGTGGGCATGATCTTGTTAATATAAGGTAATTTTGAATTGAATATAAAGGCTTGATAAATTTTTTAAAATTAAATATCAAGGTCATATTACCCAAAACACACATATATAATGCAAAGAAAATAAGCGTAAAATGTTGTTAATCATTCTTTGTATTTGGAAACTTTTGACTTATGTGCGTTTTATATAAACCGCACTTTGGCTGAATACAAATCACCCTAATGTAAACAAATTTAGCGTGATTTGATTAAAGTATGTTTTTTGTGCCGAATCATTCTAAGGAATTAATGCCATATGAGTTAAGAATGCTTATATTTGATGCTGAAATTATTACCATTTGAATTTGATTTTTTATTTCTTACACGGTTTATGGCTCGATGCTCTTTATAATGACTTATTAGAAAATTTAATAAGTATAAGAAGAACACGTAAGTGTGGCCACTCAAATTAGTATTCATTATACAATAGTGATTTATTATATTATTAATAGTGATTTATTTGGGTTATATCTAAGAGTAATTATATATATATCTATACTTTTATATAAACACACACACACACATGATTGGAACTAAATGAATTGATCTGTGTTTAAACATACTAAACATTGTATAAACTGTACTAAAAGGTAAAAAATGAAATAAACATAGCTTATATTATAAATGAGAGTAAAGTAGTTTATAGGTCGTCGGACGAAACTTCAGGATATTCTCTCAGAAATTATGGACCGAGGGAGCCTATACGTAGAGTAGAATGGCCCGGGGCTTATGATCTGTCCGTTCCGTAAGTAGGTTTCGTTCGACTGTTTGTTCCTATAAGGAAAAATTTTGTTTTTGATGTAATCGTCAGTGAAGTGTCCGTGGGGTAAAAAACCTCCACGTATCAGCTGAACGAGGTAGCTCAGCAATGACACGTGCGTCTGTCTTTACAACATCCGATCTTCTTCAAGTATTTGTCTCTTATTTTGGGTTTAGACCCATGAGTTCGAGAATTGAATAAATACAGCTTGGAATTGTTGATTTTTTTGACATATTGTCATTATCAGACCATTGTTTTTTCCAGCTTATCTACTCCTTTTGTACGAAAAGATATTTTAAGTTGTCTGACATGATGAAGTATTTGACATTAGCGGGGTCATTTGTAAATAGCTTTTGAACTATGGTTGTGTAGCTGTGATTTAGCCTCAAGCCCTCCACTATTTGCTATGAATCCTAGTTAATGTTAGGTAATGCTCTATGGTCATTGGAGAAAAGAAACATAATTTTGGATAAACCTTATTTTGTAACCTACCGATAAACAATCTGAAGGTCCCAAAAGTCTTTTCCTTTAAATAATTTGTATTTCGTTTATTATATATATATATATATATATCTTTTTTTTTTTTTTTGCTAATTTAGCGCAATTGGCGCAGTTGATTTTTATACATTGTTTATTTTTTTTTTTTTATATAAATCTACATGTACATTTTTTAGTTGTATATATTGTAATGTCGTAATTTTTTTCTTAAATTTATGGTTACTGAAAATTTTTGTAACACCACTACTTGAGATAGATTCTCCAACACATTCTGAATTGGCATCGTGATTATCTTATACGATTGAATTTTTTCTTTGCTTTTTGCGGTTCGTCATGAATATTGAATTTTATGTGCACAATTACGAAGTCTTAATTATTTTTTTTTACATAAACTAAATTTAAATCTCTCGGCCCTGTGATCATTCATTTCATCACCCTTGTATGTAAAAATATTTAGCGACTGACACCGCTTGTCCGCATTGTGGAACCATTTTGATTTAAAAAAGTGGTTCTGGTGTGAATGATCCTCTTTTTCCAGCCTTGACTCGCTCCCGATCTGAATTAAGACTAGACAATGTTAGACCCTTCGACAAAGAAATACAGCAATCAGAAAGTTTGTGAGAGATCATCTCTCTTAGTATAGCTGCATGGCAAGTAAATATGGCCGCATTATTATCTAAACAAACGTCTGAAGCTATCGAAGCCAATGTTGAGAAGTTTTTCTCTCCTTTTGATTTGAGTAAACCACCCAATTCAGACGTTTGTGCTCAAGGTGACGTTACTCGTTTACAATTCCCGGCAGATCAAAATTAGCTAAGTGCTCCTCAGCTTACTGTTCCAGACCCTGCAAATAGGGTAAATAATGATCAACAAAATTTGAAACAGTTATTAGGTATCCCTTCCAATACCTTCTGCTAATCGTACCAAGCAATCTAATGATTTATCCCTAAGTGCAGATAAGATTAGCGCTTTTATTCGTAATTGGAGAATTAAGCTTACTGGTGGTGCTAATGGTGGAAATGAAGGTGCGTTTATTTACCGAGTAGAAGTTTTAACAACACAAACTTTGCATGGATGTTTTAGCCTGGATTGTCAGCACGCTAACGCTCTCTTCGAAAGTAGGGATAACGAGTGGTACTGTAGATATCACAAGTCCGTTAGATCAGCAGTTTAGAAAGGCCTGTGCTCAGTCTTGCGTTTGCGATATAGAGATCCTAGGACCGATATGGATTATCGTGATATGGTAAGACATCGCAAGCAATATACGAATGAGACGTTTGACAGTTTTTGTGATAGTATTTTGGAACTGACTGCTAAATTAGATCAGCCACTACCAAAAACAACTCTAGTAGAACTTTTAAAACTGGACCTGCTTCCTGAAATTCAACACGAACTTGTTATGTTGACGTTCATTCAGTAGGTCATTTACGCGATTTGTGCAGAAAACGAGTGTTTTTGCTTCAAGACGCTAAGCACTCAAACTTCGTTATAAAGGCTCCGGTTTTCCCTAAAAACCTTCTGAGTTCTCGGTAATGCACTCCCGATTTCGAAGAATATGAAGTCCAAACGGACGACAAAATTGCTGAAATTAGTGTCAAAAGCTGGAATTGTCATGAAAGTGGTCATCGGTATTATGATGGTTGCGAAGCAGCCAGTGCGTGTAAACTCAATTGAAAGAATTGTTCAAAAAACTTGCTATTGTGCCTACACAATCTCAGAAAAACACACACAGTCAAGTGACCAACACCGATAAATAAATCAAAATCAGTCCGAGCAATATCGTTCTTCTGGTATTGCTAGTGTTCGTCGAAATGATATGCGACCATTTGCCGCTATTCAGTTGTTTGATCAAGATGTAGCAGGTCTGGTTGATACCGGTGCATCTGTTTCATGTTTTTTCTCCGATTATACAAAACGGTTTCTACAAGAAAATAAAAATCCCCGAAAGAAATTCACGATATCGTTGAAGACAGTCGACGGAAGTAAACGTGCTGCAGTAGGTTCAATAACCACTGATGTTATCTTTAGGGGTAAAACTAATACTGTTAATTTCCTGATTGTTCAATCTCTTGAACAAAGCTTAGATTTAGGAAGCGATTTCGCTCGCATCTTGGTCTCGCCAAAGATCTTTTTTGTGAAACTCTAAACCCATTCTCGCTTTTTAGTTGTAACGAAATAACGTCTAGTGTTAGAGATCATAACTTCAGCACAGAGCAAGCTAATAAACTACTATACCCTATAACCAAATCAAAGGTTTGGGTGGAACTCCTTTCATTTCTAACACAATAGACACAGGAGATAATAAATCTATCAAATCGAGACGTTTCGCTGTACCACCAGCAGTAAAAAATCTTCCGTTTGTGGAAATTGACGCTCGATTGAAAATAACGCTCTAGGCGTTATAGGCTAATCTCAAATTCCTTCGTCTTCATGTGTTACGTTAGTGACTAAAGTAGGAAAGGTTCGGTTATGTTTAAACGCACGAAAATTGAACAGCGTTACGGTTAAGGACGCCTATCCTTTACCATTGATCGATGGAATATTGAGTAGATTACCAAAGGCTGAATATACCACAAGCCTTGGGTTAAAAGATGCCTGTTGGGAAATATCGTGAGATGAATAGTCGAAAGAGAAAGCAGCCTCTACAATGCCTGGTAGTCCATTTTACCAATTTGTGCCTACGCCGTTTGAGTTTCGCAACGTATCCTAAACTATGTGCCGATTAATAAACAAAGTCATTCCACCTCATGTACTTCATCAAGTTTTTGTTTACTTAGATAACCTGTTAATGATCTCTGAGACTTTCAATGACCATCTCCAAACTTTGTATGAAATTGTTTTATGTATACAGAACGCCAATTTGATCATAAATGTCGAAAAGAGTAAGTTTTTCCAAAAACAGGTAAAATACCGGGGACATATTATAGGTCATGGCATCATCCAAACAGATCCTCACGAAGTTCAAGCTACTCGTAACTATTCTTTACAGAAATCTGTTCGCCAGTTACGCAGATTTTTAGCTGTTGGTGGTTGGTACAGTCATTTTGTGCGGAATTTTGAATCCTTGTCGCCACCCCTGACTGACGTGTTACAGAAAATGAAGTTTTATTTATAGGCGAACTGAGTACTCTACAGGAAATTCAATACAGGTAAAAAATTCGTGGAAATAATGGGCTCCATCAAATCTTGTTGACGACTTCAGTAAATGTGCTTATAAGCATTTATTGAGCGCTTAAAGAAGTATAGCTAAAACAATTTATCGCTTAAAATCGTTTTTCTATTGGCCGGAAATGGTTAAAAAAATTTTAAATTTTGTATCTTCCTGTAATGCCTGTCTCTTCCAGGCCTTGTTAGAGAATTATCGTGTGGACCATATCTTTACTGCTTTTTATTCTCCGCAAGCTAATGCGAGCGGAAATGTAAATCGATTTGTTTTAGCCACTATCAGAGCATACATTAAGCCCTCTCAACGAAATTGGGATGAAAACTTATCGTTCATTAGTTGTGCCCTGAAAAGTTGTTCTTGCGGGTTCTCATCCTACTATGTTCTCTTTGATCAAAACATGTTAAGTAATGGCAAATCCTATGCGCTATTACGAAGCTTCCATCTTTTACGAGATCCTTCAAGCACTGAGGAAAACCTTGAATTGATTAAAGAAAAGACTTATGAAAATATTAGGAAAGCCTATTATCTGTATGCTGCCATCTACAATCTACACTCACTTCTAATAAGTTACCACGTTGGCCAAACGATTTTTAGAAGAAATTTTAGCCAACGTCGCTTGCTGGGCTATTATAATACCAAACTAGCCAATCAATTCCAAAAGGGTGTGGTCATAGCTAGATATAATTGAAGTTGTTATGAGCTTAAAGAGCTTAAAGGTGAAAAGCTAGGCATATTCCATGCTAAGGATCTGCGCGCGTAATCATCTCAACATCATTAATGATCTCTTAGAGATATCCGCCTTAGTTAGATATTCAGTAGAAAAGAACAACTTCTCTAAAGATACTTCTTCATATAATTAATCATAATGCTTCATATGTTAGGTGGGCTATGTTCTCCCAGCATTTGTCGCCATCTTTTTTGTAACACCGGTTTTATATATTTGTAATAATTTCTACAAATGCAACCCTGTAGAAGGTCGGGTTGTTAATCTCGCGCGTGAAAAGATATTGATGCTGAGATGGTGCGTGTGAAAAGAAAACAAAGAGAAGAAGTGAGAGTGATGTTGGTGGGGAGAAATACGTGAGGAAGAATTTAAGGAAAGAAAGAAAATAAAATCGTAAAAATTTGAACATTAAAAAAAAAAATTTTTTTAAAGACTTCTTAAATATGAGAATATTTTTTAAAAACAGTGACAATTATAATAAAAAATATAAGTTATGTTAAATACATTGTACAACGGCGGCCAAATTTGTATAACGAGGAACAATTAAAATACTAAAAGAAATAAGTACAAAAAAAGTGTGATGAATGCTGATACTGAAAGAAAGGAAGAAAGAGGTTTAATTCTGCTTTTTAAATTAAGAAAAGTATGGAATAATAAGTAGCTATTTAAAAAATATATATAGTTACTGTAAATATAATAAAAAAAAAAATTAAGTATGTGGGTAAAGCAATGTGCTGTGAACATATGGATATGTTGGAGCAAATACAATTAAAAGAATGCAAATAAACCATAAACAACAACAAATGCTTCCATAACATTTTGAGAAACCATTTTCATCATCGAAATAAAAAAAGATTTCTTTTTGAAAGCGGCATATTAATACCGAAGTTGAGAAATAAATAAAAATGTGCTTACTGCGTTTTTTGATGTTTCGCCATCATCCAAACGTTGGTAGACAGGTGCACCCCTGAAAACGAGTGTTGATACGTATAAAAAGATTTTGATTCATTGAAAAATGTCGGTTAAATATTAAGAAAATTATAAGTTAACAATAACAAGCGGTCCTAAATGAAACAATTTTTTACAAATCTACCTATTAAATAAATTTTTGTATGTAAATGTGTATAGGAATCAGTCATGACAATAATAAAAAATATTTTGTTTCCAAAAATTTGTTAAGTGTTAATATTTTAAGTCATCAACTTCACCATTAACTTCTATAATATCAATTCCAACATCATCAGCAGCAAACAATCGGCATATAAGATTGTTGATCGTATTGGTTTTATGTATATAACACATATATATATATATAATTTGTTTATATATATCCTACATTCTATATATCCTATAATCATATATATATACCTACAAATTATTTAATCCGTCCCCTTTTGGTTAATATAGAGACACTGATATTGGTTCTGTTATTGATAGTAATATGAATTAAAGGGGAAAGAACAAAAAAATACATATATTAACAATGTGTTAACGTTTTTTTTTGTGTCGAACACAACTTCAGGCTCTCAAGCACGATCACAGTCAGAAAGAGAAATAACTTATCAAATATTCATCTAACCTGTTACAATAAGAATATGCTCCAGCATTTATTTACTTACCGCCAAAGCAAACGGCAGATAAATGGAAACCGGTTTTGTTAAGTGATTTTTCTTTTGAGCCATTTCTTTTGTATTAACTGACGTTAACTATTGGCTTTGACATCTTACTGTAACGTAATTATATAGATACAGCTGTAGGGATACGCTTCGTACCGCCTGCGTAGTCCAGCTACATTTACAAAAATATATTACGAATAACTGAAACCTATAAGGGTTACTAATGGCGTGACGTCACATAACAATCCTGCGGTCCGTCGGCATTATTCATTTTAATTTATTTCTTCCTCAATTCTGACGAATTTTCTTGGCCTCATAAATTCGTTTCTTTTTTTTAAATTCTTTTCACATTACACCATATCAGAGACCTTTCATCCGAACACCTCAATAGCTCGCACTTAACTTCTTCGAGATTGTGTATCAGACTACCACTTCACTTCTCATTGCAGACGCTTTTCGTCTGTCTTGTCCGTATTCTCTCTTGTCCCAGTAATCAAAAAGAGAAACATGCCATTTGCTTATGCAAAACCGTTTTGCTATGCAGATGGACTTTGGATTTTGTTCTCCTTTCATGATTCTCTCATTAAATGACGCTACTACGTCACCGGAGAATTATGGAAAGAAATCTTGATTAACGGAGTTCCGTTGTTATATATAACACTATTTTTTATCTGAAGAGTAGAGAAAAAGCCGATCGACAGACACCCCCTACACATATATACGCGGACGTTACATTATTCGAAAGCAGCTGGTCGAACGAAATCCAACCATCCTTGTGTCTTTCGTCATGGTCACATTTAAAGATACTTATTATATTCTTAAAATTACTTACAAATATGTCCTACGCTCTCAGATCTAGCGAGCTCCGGCTTTGGTGCTTATAGTGTAACGGTGTCTTATTGCGAAGCGAGATTTTTGATTTTTAGCATGAAATACATTGACTTGACAATATGTTGATCTACATCGACCCTATAAATTCGAGAAGTTTTAGTTTCACAATATCAATCAGCCAACGTGTCAACTTGCAAACTCAGCTATCGAAAATCAAGTTATTATTACAAAGAACATCAAATGTTAGCAACCACTACAGGATCGGTGTAAAAGTAGATGTAGTCGATATATCTGGAAAATGTCAATTTCAAATATACGGGATTCACGAATATTATATTAAGAAAATTTATTGGATTACAAAAAAGTTTATAGTAATAAAAAAAAAAAATGAATATATATATATGAATGTAAATATATAAAATCTTCTTTTGTTGAGAGGAAGGTAGCTTAGAGGTCGTCGGAACCTATTACAAGATCTCTGATTGCAAATCATGAACCGAAGCAGACCATAGGTAGGTTAGGGTGTAGAATGGCGCAAGACTTAAAATATGCCTGTCAGGTAAGTAGGTCTCGTCCGTGCTTTTGTTCTTATAATAAAGTGCATTTCTTTAAGTTGTAACCGTCCACGAGGCTTTTATGGGACAAAACTTTGGAATGCCCCCAATCTGTTAACGTTTGTTTATTTGCTAGCCGTTTAGCTTTAATAAATTTCTTTCCTTTTTTTGTAATATTTTTTTAAAGGAAAAGAAAGGCTGTCTTACATTTATCTTAATTTTCAAACACGCAAAAAAAAAAAATTTTTTTTGGTTATGCTCTTTTTTGATTGGTGTGGTTGCGGCGTCGTAAATATCCTTTAGCTCGTCGCTTTTCTTGCACTTTTACAACGATGTTCAATTTTTTTTTTGTTTCTTTTAACCAAAGAGTTTTTTGCTTGTTACTATGTTTCTGAAACATGGCGTGATCGCCAATTATAGGTATTGTATCATACAGATACCTACGATGTGATATCGTACTTTTTGCCTCCTGTTGTAATAAAAAAGTTATATGTCTTAAAAATTTCAACAAGTTCTGAAGTTGTGAACGGATGGACGCACTTGCCATTGATAAGCTGGCCAGTTCGGAAGTAATGGAGGGGAATTCAATTTTTTTTTCCATAACCACCCAACAGACGATTATAGAGATGATGATTAAGATGATAGGAATGATGGTGATATATTAAAGACAATTCTGTATATAAAACGACAATAATCAGTTGATATTGTGAAGAACAATGTAAAAAAAAAATTTTATCAGGCCTTTAAGTACAAGCACAAGATTTTTCCCCATAAAGCTTTTTAATGTTAACAAAATGAATGTAGCAAATAACAAATTTTTTTTTCTACCTTCTGGTTATGGTTCACAGTGCGTCTTTTATTTCGTTTTGCAATATCAATTTTATTTTTATATTTTTCGACGAATATCAATTCTGAAATAGTTCATTTTTTTCTTCATCTCTCTCAACGCACCTTAATTTTACTTGCAAAAATATCGTCTGATCAATTTGCTGACATGCCATTCGCATCAAAATCCACGCAAGTTGCAATTTTCAAAATTTCAAAAAGTGACTTAGTAGTATTATAAATTGCTGTGAACATTTTTGGACGGGAAATTTTTTGTACCCTCGCTCGTTTACTAAAGCTTTATATGTTAATAAAAAGGTCGAATTTCCAATATCTGATGGTGGGAATTGGCTCATAATAGTAAATTGATAAAAAAATCTACTTTACCGAATTTGGACCATGTAGGTCTATATTTGGGATATCATCGCATATAAGGATTTCTATGAAACGTAAACCCTAATTACAAATTTTTTTCCGATGAAAATTTACTCATGACAATAATTAAATAAAAAAATTAAGTGGACGTAATGTGAGCCACATGGATCTATTTCTTCCCCCACTCCATATGAGATATTTCATGATATCTTAATAATTCATAGGAGCGTTTCATCAAAAAAAATTAACGATAGGGAATTTGGAGGGTTTTTGGACCCATACTATCGAGAAGCGAACTTTTATATGGAGAGAAAATCGAAGTGGGCAATGACAATTACTTCAAGGCTTTAGAAAGGTGCAAGGCTCGTTAAGGTAACAGCACGCTGATATTTATGAATAATATTTTGAACTGCCTAACGTCTTCAAATCGTATTCTGCTCCTTTAAGAAGTCTCGTCAACAATGTTTTCTCACCTTATAACTCATTGCATCCCTTGCTTCATCTACTGAAGTCGTTAATGCAATGCTAACCTACATTCTAATATAAAAATGATGCCCTCACTAGGAAACAATGGAAATATATTATGAATTTAATGAGTTGCCTCCTTGGAATCAGTGTTCAAAAATTCTCAAAAAAAGATGCCAGTATGTAGAATCATTACTCTCATACACTGTCTCTGGAAAGTCTGACTATCATTCTGGGAAACCAAATCAAAGATGGGCGAATCTTGGATATCTTTTTTCTTGATCCAAACGAAATTGTGTATTTTGCTCCATCCTATTAGTCATAGCAAACGTTTTAAAGATTTGAACGCGCTTCATCGATTTGAAAATGTGAAAAAATTCGGACTTTGCATGAATTGTGTCGCTATAGGACATCCATTTTTCATCCGCCGTTTAAGAGCAGATTTTTCGAGTATTTTGCAGGGCTTCGCGGTCCAATGCCATCAACAGCTTCTGTTGTAGCTAATTAACAATCTGAGTAGTGCGTACATGACAGGGTCTTCGTCTAATCTACGTCTTGCAGCAGCAATGGTTTTACTGCGAGATAATTCGGGGTCTCTCAAATGAAAAAAAATTCTTTTGGATTCTTGCTCTCAATTGAATTTTGCCACCGATGACTTCGCAAAACGACTGAATTTGCAAAGATAAAAACCTTGTATCTGGTATTGAAATTCATTTACAACAACGAAAAGTCAATGTTCTACAAATATTAAATCGCGCATAACAAATTCTCACGTACCACATTCTTTTACATTACTCCAAAAATTTTGTATCAACCTAATGCAGAATTAGATGTATTGCCTTTGAATTTACTTCCAAATACACGTGGTTGATGAATATGTTGAGAAATTCGAAGCGAAAATGAAATTTCAAAACGCACAATTGTTTCTCTGTTTCCATCGCTCTATGATCTCCTAGAATTTTTGGCAACTCTGTTCGTAAGAGCTAAAATTATGATTCTTACTCTTTGCAGCATCAGAAATTAGAAAATACTTTCTTGGCGATAGTACGGCATATACAACAACTATATTTCAAAGATGATGTCTTGCGGGCTGACGAAATGGCGGATTCCCAAGCGTCAATTAAATACTTCAACACGTTGGTACACTCTTCAAATGGAATTGAAACGCTAAAGGCTAAATGATCACGCATTAACTTCATTGGTTTGCGCACGCTTCAACTTATAAGTTTTATAAAGTCTGCCTTTGCAAGATTTATCGTTGCTTTTTGTGGCCCTGTAAACACTTATCTTCGCTATATCTGGCAGTGCCTCACGAAAGATAAAGTGTTGACTACACTAATATATTATAGAATGAGTATTCGCTTACTTGTCGTCAAAGAAGTAAATTTGTGTTACAACAGACAGCGACCAGAGAACCTTTTTATTTAAGTACTAGTACATGTACGCGCGCAGCAAAATAAAATGTTATTGCATAACCTTAAAATAATAGATAAATAAAAATGACCGTACATGAATTTTGCAAATTAAGACATTTGATGCAGATCAGTGTTCCTGGTCAAGATGGAGAGAAGAGAAGTATTAGAAATAGTAGAGAACTACAAATTCGATTTGAAAAAAATAAAGGAGGGGAATTGATAGGAAATTTTGTGGCTACGTTGAACAAATTGTCTATTAAATGCAATTTTGGAGCCTACATAAATACAGCCCTACAGAATCAGATGTTCTTTTTGTAAATGAGTACCTATTATAAACTTCACCTCACGGCACCGTCCAGAGAGTTAGTCTATAAACTAGGGACCTGAACGGCGCTGGAGAAACCAGATAAATTTATATATAATGTTGAGGCCTCTTACCTCTTCAATTATTCGCATTGGAAATGATGAAAACCATAGCTATCACGATACTCCCCGAAAGGCCGCCCCCAGCAGTCAGGACTCACACATTGGTTAGCTGCTGCGTTCAAAGTGTGACTGGACATACAAGCTTCCGCTGCAGTTTCCACATGATATGTCAATATGCAAGCTTCTCCCCGAAGGATTTTGGAAAGCACCAATCAGGAGTTCAACTAATGCTGTCACCTCTACCCGCAGGTACTCGTGACTTTGTTAGTGGGCTCCTGACCACCGTGGAACTTAAATTTAGTGTATAAAGCTTTTATCCTTACTTTACGCGACGTACTCACTTTTGCCTTCGGACCAACCATACATTCCCGGCTAGCCAACGCCCTTCTTCAAGATATATTTGCGTCGGATGCTACATCTGACATAGCGGGCTCCATGTCCTTTATTATTGCTATATCAATGTACATTACTTAACCAGTTACAACACAACAATGGCTGGTTTATATTTGATTCATTGCAATAGAATACGAGAAGAGAAGTGCTCATAGCAAGCTTCTTCCTGTGTACCCCTAAGCTATCTATCAGAAAACTTGTCGCCTATTTACAGATATTCCAAGCTTTAAACTCTTCTTCGCTGGTCAATGACCGTTACCAGGGTTCACCACGAGGAGGTAGCAGTTTCGACACGTCTATGCGCCCATTAAACATAGTTTATCTCCCCTCCCTACGGAATCATTTTGTGTTTGGATTGCGTAGTAAAACTTTAAAAAATCGGTTGCCGGAAATTAAGAAACTAATTGTACATTGTGCAGTCAGCTAGACAGCTCCTCCTTGTTCGCGATTGGTTTTGAGTTTTGAAATTGAAAGAAATTTTTATAGACCTTGATACTACATTGTATGTGGTTATATTACCAAACTTTCAACCTGAATTGTCGAAATTAACAGCAAAATACAAAAATGATTTTGATAAATCTGCTGGTAAAATAGAAGATATTTTAGCCATAATTAGACTTAAAAATAACTCTACACCAGTATATTAAAAACCGTAATGAGTACCGTTTGAACTCGAATCAACTTTTGAAGATGAAACGCGCAAATTAACCAATGAAATACACAATCGGCCGCACCGATCGTGCCCATAAGCTATAGCAAAGTCCGAAAATGTAGCCGCAAATCCTCTTTTAATAGTCGGTCACCATCCATAGTTAACCATTGATGAAATGTTTGCAAACATGACAGGTGGTAAAAAATTTAGCAAACGATCCAACAAGACTACGGTATAGAACTGAGAATGGTTGAGCTGGATGGACCGGAATAGAAAATCTATTGAAGGACGTACCTGTGGAGACAGTATTCATTGATAATATCAATATCACTGCTCCAGATGATACTACAATTTTAAACTGTTTAGGAGAAATATTAAAACGTTTTCAGGAATGCAACATTAGATTTAATTTGGAACAAATTGAGTTTTAGAGAGTGAAATGGATAAAAAAACGTACTCTTTGAATGGACTAATGATTGCAATAAAGTGTTCCAAAAAATTACAGAACAAATGCAACCAGATGTCGTAGAAGCACTCTACGATACTAAATTACCGCTAGTATTAGCAGTAGACGCCTCATCTCACGTTGTTAGTACTGTTATAAACCACCATTTCCCTCCATTCCTACCCTATTGTCTCGCAGAGGAAAATGAAAAACCCATTCAATACGCTTCACAGATATTGTCATCCGTTCAACAATGCTATAGTTAAATACATCGTGAAGCATACGCAATTATTTTTAGCGTTAAAAAATTTTCTCAGTACGTTTACGGTCGAACGTTTATTTTGGTTACAGGCAACAAACAGTTAAGTCAAATATTTTTACCAAAAAAATCTTCGTCAACGTTATCTGCATCAAGAATACAATACTATGTAATTATTTTAGAATTATTCTGCTTTAACACACAATACAAAAAAGCTATGGAAAATAAGAATGCTGATATTATGTCAAAGGTTACTGTATTAGAGTTAGATGCTGCAGAGCGTAATGATATCGAAATATCCCAATTAATATCTGGTATTCAAGAGGGCAGAATAGTGCAACAGCATGTAGATTTTGGTATTGGAATCTGAACTCTCGTTGCAACAAGTGCGTCCAATACGAAGAGTGTACATCCCACCAAGGTTAAGAAGTAAAGTTTTACAAGCACACAGCACATTTTGGGATGTGTCTCTTCAAATAATTAGTTACAAGTTACTATTGGTGGGAAGGTTTAGACACTGATATCGAAAATATGGTAAAGAATTGTGAACATTGCCAATAATACCGCCCTGAGTCGTCAAAATTCCTTATACTTTACTACGAACAAACAAGTGCCCCAATTCTTTAAGCACTGTCCAGCTGCTTACGTCACTTGAATTTCAAAAATTCTGAGGTACTGAAATTACACATAAAAGAGGATTTTCGTATCATCTATCTATAAATGGCCAAACGGAAATATATTTTTGAATGGTTAAAGATAAATAGAAAGCACTTAACTGCAAAAACATGAAATACATACAAACTTATGTAACATTGTATTAGCCTACCGCCGAAACGCACAAGCAACTACTGGAAAGTCACCTTCACAACTAATGTTTGGCTGCCAGAACAGCTCGAGAAGAGATCTAATGATACCATAAAAAAATTTTGTAGAAGCAAAAACGTATACCGAATTGAAATTTAAAGCAGGGGAAAAAGCTGCTGCCAGAAATTATTTCTCAACAAAAAAATGGTAGTTTGGCACCTTTATGAACGTGCTAAGGAAAGTACATTATTTTATAAAATTAAACAAACATCGCCGTTGCCGCATTCGTAAGCAGTCTGAAAGATATTGTTATTCTACTTTAAAATAAATTATGCTCATATATACGTATACATTGATGCCTCACAGGTAATAAAACAGGCGTGGTAATGTTTCACAATGACTAAAATTTTTACTACCCTAATATACTAAAGAATAAGTATTCGCTGACTCATTGTAAAAGAAATAAACATAAGTTAATCGTAATAAACTGTCTAAGCATAACAGCTCATACAAAATGTGCATCGCTGTTTTTGTATGTCTCGACTCGAAGACGACTTCAAACCCGTTTATGATTTGCCAGCATATGCCTTGATCGCTGCTCTGAGAAGAGTGATTTAACAACGACATATGAAGCCAACGTATAACGATAATCTATGAATGTGCTTTATAAATTATTTACATGTCATAGGTCATTATGAAAAACTTGTGATTTAAATTTATCCTTGTCAGCCCATCTATTCTATTTTTATCTGTGCCTTGATTGATTCAAGTAGGCAAACGTGATCATATGCATATAACGTTGTTGTTTTTGTTGTTTTCTATAACCAGGGATACTTGCCTTAAGGCCAAAAGATAAACATATATGCACTCATCTTTTCGTTTGTAATGTAATTTTCTGTCGCTTGACTTGTAGTTCCAGGTTAGCTTGTAATTCTAAGTGAAAATAATTATAATGCATAAGTTGGAGTCGATGAGTAAACATCTCACGCAGCTACATTTTCTTTTCCTGTCTCCGTTTACGATGTTCAAATATTCTGGCATGTGGTATATTAAGTTTTTGCGATATACAACACTCAGGAGACTGGTGGTGTACTACGTCTGGAAAAGAGACCTCCAAAATTTGCTTGCCCGCATCTTCGAACATATTTTGCAGTTTGTCCGAACGTAGCTGGATAATAATGAAGACAGTTAATTTAGGTTAAAGGTTTACATATGGACTTGTCGTATTTATCGTTTGAAAACCGCCATAAGAACAACAAACTTAATTCAAATCCATAGTATAATATAAAGCGACCAGCATTCAACGCGATCTGTAGGTTCGAGACAATTCATAGCTTGATAACCGGTAACAATTTTGTATTGATAGAGTAGAGTCTCTTTCTTCTGAAATCGTCACACGTTCGCAAGGGACTTTGTGTTTGTTGCTAAGAATCTAACTTAAGCGCGCAAGCGAAATTATATCACTGAGTGGGTGTTTGAATTTAACGAAAGTTTTCCGCTGCCCTTCACTCTATCATCCTTCTTTTCATTAGAGAGCTTGAGTTACGTCAGTATACTTTTGGATGATTGTTTGCAACTTGTACAACTTTTTTCCCATTATTAAGCACTCGAAGTATTTCTTAGTTATGGCGCAGCTTTGCCTTTTTTTAACTGCAGATTACTTTTCAAAGGAGTCGCTTGTCACCAGTTTGTTTTTTTCTGATGACAAGTGCGGTAGTCTTTGTGGAGTTGCTGATTTGAAGCTAAAAAAAATTATTCGACATTAAAGAAGTCCGCGGCTGGACACGGTAAACACCATCTAGATTAGCTACTGCCAGTTGCTGACGCTGCGTATTGCTTTTGCTCATTAATTATTTTCAGAGTCGATGGTATGGATGATATACATTTAGTATTGACATACGATGTTATATATATAATTTCTTTACAAAATTTACATCTTTTTCGGCGACTGGCATGATCGCCGCTTAGTCGCTACATTATATTTCTTCAGGACGCAGCATTTCGTAATGGGATCGAAGAGTTTAAAATTTTCTGGATCTCAAAAGTTCAAATCAGATTTCTCTCCTGGCGTTCGCTAAGTTGAAGATCTGTGCCGCAGAAGATTCAATGGAAGAAGTTTTTTAGTTTTTTTTCTAAAATTCTGGCACTGCTGGAAACCCTTCGAGGCCACATTTGACATTTTCACGTAGCTTTGCTCCTCATCTGCCAGCATTACAAACGAAATGTGCCGGTGCTGAGAGCCCATCTCCACTATTGTAACTCGCCTTTAGCGTGGCGTCCCTAATAAACTGCGCTTGTCCACTAAGCGGGATAGCAACTTCAACCTTAGCAAGAGAGTGCATGCCTAAAGTGAGGACGTGTCACATATAGCATAGTAGTGTTAGCGGCAGCTAAGTAAGTAATTCGTTGTAATTGTGATGTATTTTTCCATCGGCCATCCGACTTCTCGTATCTACTCCGGATATTTCAAATACGCTTTGAATACTGACATCGATGATAATCTGTTTGTATTGGAATCTATAAAGTGCTTACGCCACCTTTGCTGACGCTGGCTATTAGATTCAAGTGTTTTACATACATCGGAAGTGATTTGGATTGTTGTCGGTGTTGGGCCTTAAAATCAGGAGTGATATGGTTGACAAACCTCCGCTATCGGTTTACGTATTCGCGCTCGGCTCCTATTATTAATCTTTTATAGGAGTACACCTATGCCTACAGTCGAAGCTAAATAATTTAGGCCAACCATGGGTCTTTCTGAAGCAATGTCTTCATACGGTTCTGGTAACGACACTTGCTGGTCCATACGTTTGGCCAATAATTAGCTGCCACTCACGGCTTTCGATACACGGATTAGTCAGTAAGATGCATTTTTGGTGGATATGAACAAAATATTTCGTGATCGCGTTAGTACGCCTGGCGGATCGCTACAATTGCAAATCAGTGTGGGCGCAGTAAAAAATTCAATAATGCATGCGTAAAGTCTTCCCCGTTTCTCCTTGATCGGAGGAGGACCCCATAAATAACTCAATTGCCGCGAGATTGACGCAAATGAAAGATTGAACGTCTCACAAAAGCCTACCAATATCTTTGCATTACTTCCTTCATTTTGTTCTTTCTACTCGATACTGTATAGTAGCCACTAAATTCGTACATAAACACTAACAAAAAGTAATTTTGAAAATGTAACATGGATAACGTAATTCTAAAAATCAATCAATATGTGTGTTTATACCTATAACGAAATTCGGATGGATTTTAAAAATGTTTATTTTTGTGTGGCTAGCGATATTTAATTGGAAACGGCCAAGTTTTGAGCAAAAAGAGCAGTCCTTTGTTCATAAATACGGCTAAGATTAATTTATCGAAAGTTTCACATTTTGTTCCACCAGATAATGCCATTTTAAAGATATTTGTGTAGTTTGAATGAAAATAATTAAAAGTCAATAAATATAAATAAAAAGTAAATAAGTAAATTGGAAGTCATACCGGACGTCGTTTTGAAAAATCGTATTTTGAGAAAAACAGGTTTAAAGTTTTGAAATGTTTTATAAGCATGGTTTTCTATTATTTAGCTCTAAAATTAGTTTGCAATTCCAAGACTACAACATAAAAACTTTATAAATTTAATTAATATTTGTAATGGAATCCCTTAATTCTACGTTCCCTTAATTTTATAAAATTTAAATCTTCTTCTATTCAGCAAATCAACAATCGAAAATTAGCTAAGATGTGTAAAAAAAGCCCAATGTAAACACAGAGTTCTTTACCTGAACCTTATAAAGTTTGGGTCAGTTTTGGTATATAACTATTATTATTTATTTATTTTATTGTTTCATTGTATTTTGTAATTAAATCATATTTGATTAAAGTCTTGTCTATTTTGCGTGTTATGCGTCCGTGACGTTATTTTTAAAATTTTATCAAATTATGCATATTACTCGCCCGCCACGTAGGATAGAACAGCTTGATGTAAATTTCGTAGTGTAAGAAGAAATATAGTCCATGAGTAAAAAGTGTTATATGAAAGAACTGGTAAGTGCGAGAGGAGATTCAATTTGGCTGTAAACGCTTATATAATATATATGGATGACATGATTTAAATAAAGAAAAGATTGCTAAGTAAGGTACGAAGCTATTGAGCTGTGGCAACGCAAAATGTCAAGAATACTGCGATCATAAAGACCAGATATACCCAATATCCAAAGTGTGGAATGGCGGATAGAAGTAGCAACACTCGGCCAGACAAATAGGATATGATCGAGAGATTGCAAGACACACATATGTACACAAAGGGCTATTCACTACGTTGCTTTTCAATAGATGGTCATTACATCTCGTGTGATTAAATATCAGCCTGTTAATAAGGCAAATAATGTCATGCCAGAAAATAAAGAGTATAAGTGAGGACCATAAGGTGAATTTCCATCACTGTTGCCAAAAAAAAAAACTGAGTGTTTCTTGTCGATTGCCCCCAAATCTGTAGAAATCAGAACACGAGCATTAAAATGGTTTGGAAGATGCAGTTTGCAGATGTTGCCAAGAATGCCCATGTGACTAGGCACCTATACAAATGAGAACAAAATGCATTAGATTTGAAGCTACATGGTAAAGATGTGATTTGTAGTACGTTAAGGTGAGTTTTACCTGAGGGAAACGATTGCAAAGCGTATAAGACAGATTTACTGTCTGACACTACACGGAATTTCTTTTGAAGCTGAGTACTCGTTAAGCGGATGGCTTCTACGAACGGAAGATATTCAGGCGAAAATATAGGTGGGTATTTCTATATTAATATTTGGAAACCAAAAGCCGTTGCCTACAACATCGGTCTTAGATCCATCAGTAAAGATTAAGGAAAAATGCTTCCAATTGCTATTGACAAAGTTCGAGTAGTGGTGATGCGCTTCTAACAGAGTAACTGTGGATTTTCTTACTGGTAGGCACCTAATTATTGAGCGAAAATATTGAGAACCAAAAGAAATATTGAGGAAGCTATATACATCATTTCTGAGAATGTCGAAATTATTAATTTTCTCAGACAAAATTGTAAAGAAGGAAGGAGAGTAATTTCGTGACAGAAGTTGGTAAATGGAAAGTAAAGCCGGATGATTCTCAAAAGGCAGAATTTTATTAGGTGAAAAATTGGCGCGTGAACGAAATCTTGCTTGTAGAGGCATAACATTTGCCATCTGTTTCAAGCTTAGTCTGTGGGTAGATTTCATGTAACCAAGACCCAGGCAAAGGCATTTCCATTGAGTTCTCCATAAGTTCAGAAAATCTTTATTTGAAATGACCAAGCCTTTGCTCTTATTGACTGAAAGTGTGAGTTGCAATGACTCAAGACGAGAGAAAATAGTGTCGAGAGCAGATTGCAAAGTACGCCTATACAAATCTGGATCAAAGTTGCAACTAAAAATTACAAGATCGTCAACATTGCTCCAAATTGAGATGTTCTCAGGAAGGAAACTGAAAATTTTGATAATAAATAAATTAAAACGAAGGGGACTGAATACATAATCGTTGTTAATTAACGTGTTCTTATAAAGGAAGAGGCTATATGGTACGTTACAGAATTTGGAAAGGAGATTCAAAGAGAGCAGAATAGAATTTAAGATGTTAATATTGATAGAATCAAAAACTGAAGTTATGTCCAGAAAGCAGACAATGAGAATTTGGATCTTAGCAAGCGCTGAGTTGATTGTTGATCACAAAGTGGCAATGTTGTCTTGAGTAAAATCAGATTGAAGTTGTTGAGGATACACCTAGATACGAGATACCATTCTAAACGTAAATATAATAGTTTCTCGAAAATTTTTCTAAGAGTAGCAACTAGGATAGGGAGGTAATAATTAAGATTAATTTGCGAGCCATTCATTTTTCTTAAAGTGAAGATTTGGAAATCGCACCAGGAAAAGGGTATATTAATTAAAATGTTGTTAAATTCCTTTAGTACTCTTAGTCTGCTTTCCATGTTCAACATGATGATAGTTACGAATACCATTTAAGCTCGGAAATGAGTCGTTTGAGACACTAATGGCTTTATCGAGTTCAGAAGGAGATACGTCGTTTAAGGAAATATTATTACACTGCTCACCAAGCGATACAGAGGGGATTATTGAACCAGAAGGTCCAGCGACCTTGTCACAAAACTTGTTGAGCTGTGTGGGCATAGAACAATGAGAGGAGGTGATACCTCTAAAAATCCTCACAGTACGCCAAACATCAGAAACTGGCTTGGCACTATTGATATTTTCACAAAATTGTTTCCAGCCTTTACGTTTTCCCATCCTGAGAGTATATGTCTATTCGTTTATGACAGCCGCCGAAAATTTTAAATTTTTTCTAGAAGGAGATCTTTTACACTCGACTCGATTGCATGCAGTGTTCCACTAAGGACTCAGCGCATTAGTGAAAGACTTTGAGAACCTATCAAACAAGCATCCGAAGAGTCATTGATTTGGACGGTGTTTGAAATATTACAGATAGTATTGTTAAGCAAAGAAGATTTAATATACCTACGCACGATAGGATGCAAACGAAGACTAATTTCAATTAAACAATGCGAACTACCTAAGGTATCTTTAAGTACGATTAGGTGTACAGATTGAAAGATCAATGCAGAAGGAGGTGGAACCAAAATGAGTACGATCACCATCATTTAGTAAAACTAAATTGCTACTTTCAAGAAAATCTACAATTTGTCTAACTCTTGAATTGAAAAACGATTACCCCAACATACGTTAAAATCATCATATATTAATGCGAACGTGACGAATCTGAGAGAGAGTAAATTGTTAATGCAATTACGTGGAATATAAAAACTTATGAGCAACAACTCCCCAAGGGATGTGTGAATGATACAGCTACAAGCTTCAATCGCCTCATAGTTTGCAAAATTAAAAGGGCAAAAGAACGGATGTTTATTAGATATAAGGATCGCCTCACAACCACCAGAGAGGAGAGAGGAGAGGGGAGGAGGTGGAGATACGATTAACTCTTACTAATTTTTATAGGAAAATGAAACGTGAGGCTTAAGAAACGACAACCCACGAGGATGTAGTTACAATAAAGATATTGTTTAAGCTGTTTGAATTTATTACGGACGCTAGTGCAATTGAGTTGAGATATTTTCATTATTGACAGAATGAGAATTGGAGCCAAACCAGAAGAGGGTCGTTGATTAAGAATGCTCTTATGAAGACCGCGAAATAGAGGTAATAATAGTTTGATTTAGAGAAGTGTTTGGCACTTTTAATTTTTAAATAAGTTGAGAAACCTGAAATAGGTTGGGACTATTGATAGTATCAACAGTTATTTCATATTCAGAAGTAAGATTGTCTGTAATGGGTATGACGGTCTCAAGAACTAGGGATTGTTTGGATGAGCGTAAGTACTCCGAGAGAAGATGCAAATGCGAGGCCTTAGACGATCCGGTACGTCTTTTTTGGATTTTGCAATTTTTTTACAAGAAGGACAGGTGTTCGAATTTAATGAATGCTCACCCTTAGAGTTCGTGCATTTTTTAGATTGGGGACAATTCGAGGTACACTCATGGCTTACGCCACAGGAAGCGCAAAGCGGCCTTTGACGCGTACGGACTCAGTCTGTGTGATCGAAATGTTAACATTTACGGCACTGTAGAATCTGTTCGACATAAGGTTTAATTGGGAAATTAATACTTCCTAAACATATATGGAAGGGTAACATATTCACCGAAAAACTTAGGCAGACTGTGCCCAAAGGCACACGAAAATTGGAGTCACGATCGAATTTGTGGAAACGCATGACTTCCGCAATTTTGCAGAAGTAAGGTAAGGATCCGAATTTAAGTAAGTTTTTAGGATAGACCGTGAGATAAATTTCGAGTTCACCGAAATCCGAGGGGATAGAAGCAACCCCACGAATTTCGCAAGATTCCGAAGAAATATAGACCATACAAGTATTGTTAAACGAAACGTTCGTGACAATAGAAGTTGCCGTAACCGCAACAGTGCTGATCACTTTTTTTTTTACTTAAAAACAAAAAATAAAACACTTTAGATTAGGTAACTCTGATACAAATTTCGGACGAGTTCGATTATTGGTAAGAAATTATTTCTGGATTGAATAAACAAGGAATACTCACTTCTGGTGTAGACGTAAACCCTGGTCCTGGATATCTCAAGGTACCCATTTTCGAGAGAAATAGAGCGGTTTTATGGCTAAGCCATATTTCGCAGATTGATTACATAGACACAGAGATAATAAACAGCCAAATGAAGAATCTTGGAGTGTGCAGTCCGAGTGTGTAATGAAGTACATTGAGTCGGATAAATTCTGCGACGGAAGGTGGCATTGTTCCTTTTCTTAACTTTTTTATTAAAAATCTTTCCTTTTTTTTAAATTTTATATTTAACAATATTCAAAAAACATTGTATATGAACATAAAGAGCGTCTCAATCACGGCGCTTAATATTTATCATAAAATTATCCAAACTGATTTTTTATTGAAGTCTAGCAGCAACGAAGTATGAAATCTCCGTGCGAAAAATTCGACAGGCAGCAGCAAACACAGTAAAAATCAAAATCTTTAATCAGATTCCAAAACAAGTCACGAAACCAATGAAAAAAAAAGTTGTAATTGCAATTCTTCTTAATAACTTTTTTTTTTTGTTTGTAGAGAGAAATCGATAATATTTTAATTATTTATTTTTTCACAGAGAAGAAATTCTATCACACGCTTCACTTTTTAAATCATTTTTGACACATTAAATAATATCTTCATGACATTATCAAATAGAGATGCCAACAGACAGATTCGAATGTTTTACAATGTATACACTGCAAAATGGAAGAAAAAATGAAAAAAAAATTTAACTCATAACCATAATCGACATTTGCAACACACGCTTTCAATTTCTTAAACCAAACACTGCTTTTTTCCTATCGTTCTGAGGTTTGGATCCATTAATCTGCCAGCCATCTTGTTGGAATCAAACTAACGTTATTGCGTTTGTGTGTACTTCTAAAAGAACATAAACTGATAGAAATCAAGTGACAAGACATTCGATCGTAATTTACCACCGGAAATACTTTCAGAGGCAGTCCTTTCGAAGTGCTTAGGGAACGGCTTGAAATTTCACAAAAAAAACTTCCTTCAACTCGTAAATTTTGTTCCACATGCTTTATACGGTTCAAAGCCGATATTGAGCCAACAAAAGAAAAGCATATTTCTGAAAAGTTTTAAAGTGGCTTCTCTTCTTTATTAAAAGAAGATTCACCGGGCGGAAAACGAAACGAACGCGATCCAGTAAGCAGTCTGAAAAACTGATAACATGTCACATTGAAATATGAGTATGTTGCCGTTGCGACCGTTGTCAACGCAAATATAATCTTATAGATTTTATTTTACTGGACGTGTCGAAGGTCATCTCTCCGAACTAGCGTTGAAGATAAACTAGAAATACGCCCACAGCAAACAAGTGGGACCGCTCAATTTTCAAAACAACACCGATAACCGCCGTGAACATAACCGGCTTAAAAGCGTTGTACACGCTGATTCAATAAAAAGTATTATCAAATCCGACTTCATGCCGTGCTGAAGATGTTCAAAATAACTACCAAAATTCGAACGGTCGACTGTTCTCCACATCATGCTAACAGCGAATCACTAACCACGATAAGTACAGCAGAAAATAATTTTTAACTATCGTCGTAACAATAATTGTACACGATATATTGAATAACTTCATTTTAGATATGAACCTTCTTGTTAAAGCAGAAGCAATTAGAGAACGAATAAAGGATACTGGCGGTACGCGGAAAACATGGTAGAAATGGGGGGAAGCAAGAGTAGTTCCGTTTATGGTGAGTACAACAACCGCAACCGTTGGGTCATAAAAAAATTCTCCGAGCAAAGCTTAATATAACCTGCACATCGTTGGAAAGTCTATTAATGGAGAATTCACGTTGTGCTAGTTCCATTTCTTCACAGGGCATGGTTTGCTCTGTAGCTACGCAAACTTTGGCTTTATCAACCTCATTTATAACTTAATGTAAAAATGCCGTCCTTTCAAATATTAATGAACTTACATAAATACATGTTTCGCTTATATTTTGTAAAAAAATTCTCGAAAAGTTCCATTTTAACTATGTTTTGACTAAAATTTGTCCGAGACTTCTTTTCACAGAATTCTGTTAACGGCTTAACGAGCTTTGCAAAAAATTTTTGGTTTGCGTCTTTGCTAGTTATATTTAAATACAACTTTACATTCGTTCAAGATTAAGCAATTAATTTATTGAAAAATTATCGACTTATATACTATATGTGCGAGATAAATCTACACTTAAAAGGTATTAGAACTAGCTTATTCTAGGGCAATCGAATTGTGGAACTTATATAGCCCACTCAAGAATATGATATCTTTTAACGGATCTTAATTTTATCGACTGTTTCGCTCTAAAGAAATTTGACTCCAAGGGTTTCATCAGTTTTACTTATTATGTATTTTACAATTTTGTAAATTTGCCTTCTAATGTAGGTGTACTACAGCAGATTGCGCCGCATTGGTTCATGCTTAAGCAAACTGGTGGTTTAAACTTGAGGTAAACTCAAGGTTGCCTACGAGGCTCGTCCAAAGAAATTTTTTTAAGGGGAGTTGTCAACGCCTAGCCGCGAAACAAACAATCAAGCTAACACTTTCGTTTTCTCTAGACCTAAATGGCAGCTAAGGCATCGAGAAATCATTTTCTCAATTTTGCCAGAACAGCTACCTTATAACCACATAGGATGCAGTCATTCCTGCCTGATAATTTATTTAAATTTAAGCTATTTGTATCAGGCGGATGAAGTTGATTTAAATTGCTCGATCAACTCTTTTTCAAATAAATAATTCAGAGGCAATCTACAGAGTCCGTCAGCATCACCGCAACAAACTTATACAAACTCGAGTAATCAAAACCGGGAAAAGTTAATGGCTATCTTCACATGCCTTTACTTTCACTAAATAGAATTAATAATGGTTTGTAATTTCTTTCCTAGAGTAAATAAATATCCCAATAAATATTAAGTTTTCTTAAGCACAATACGTTTGCTAAAGCTTCTTTTTCAATTGTACTATAATTTTTATTTTTGCTTAGGAATCTTAAAATGAAATTAATCGGCTTAAGTGCGGCGGAAAATTGTGAGATAGTACCCCGGAGACTGTAGTTTTAATAGCATCAACAGTTGTATCGATTGGAAAGTTAGGATTAAAGTCGGCTCGTATTTGGTCAGATGTAATGCCTTTCTTTGTTGTATTATAAGCCAATTCATACCTCTTGAAGTAGCTGTATAATATTTTTTGTATAATATTTTTTAAATGGCCCTTTTTAAAAACAAATTTTATGTGATCAGTTCAATTCAATTGTATGATCCGTCAATTTCACTAAGGTTTTGTTTTTCATACTTCCTTCGGCGTAGTCTATTACGTAAAAATTATTTTCCAATAGTTTCTTCCACAAGTCTTGTACTTCCAACTTAGTCGAAACTGCTACAAAGTTCAGCATTTGCAGTAGTCTTATAGGTGGAATGCTTTCTGTGTTCTTTTTTAAATTTATGGCCATTTTGAATGAACCAACTAATAGATTTTTGGTGTTGGGTATTTGAGATTAAAATAAGCAAACGTCGTCGCTAACGCACTTTTTCGCTAACGCACGTATTCGTAAAAAAATTGAAGCAGTCATTGATTTAGTTTATGGATCATATAATCTTTATTTTGTGTAACATGAGCAAACAATCGCAACTGCAGGGCAATCTACAGATGTCGGTCAACATGCACAGATTTTGTTTCAAAAGGTTAGTTTCGGTTATAAAGGAAATCTGACTGAATTTCGACAAAAAACCGTCGCGATGGTTTTTTTTTCATAATATTAACAGTATGGATCATAAATCCATCCAAAATATCAACTTTTTGAATTCGTCGTGGAACAGTTTTACAAGAAAATCCCGCGAAGAATAGCAAATTTTATGCAGTGGCTGAAATGTAGCTGATATTCCTACAAATCATGGGGTTCAGAATGGATTACTAGCTACAACGATCATATAAGTGAAGCCTTACCCACGACTTTGTTGACACTGTGTTGTCGCAAAATGTGTTTGCACGGCAATCAACCACCAATCAAGGAGAAAAACTTCAAATTTTGTTGTGGGCAATTTAGAAATGTTTTTTGTAACTTTAATATGAATTAAAATGTGTTGGTATTCTTAAATCACATTTAATTTTAATTGTACTTAACTAGTGAATTTAGCGTGTTGTATATTTTGCCGTTACCAGGGTTGCGGCACTGTATTTTTTTTCGGTCATCACGAAATGGTGTTGCCATTTTGTGATTTCGTCTGAACACACTGGATGTGATTTTTTGACATGGCGGTTGTAAAAATTGTGAAGGCAAATCTCAAGAGCCTCGTTTTAATGCCTTACTATGCTTTGTAAGCTATAGTATGTGCTAGAATTACGCACAGATATCGGATGAAATATATATGAAAGAACACGTGATGATGGGAGGAAGGAAGAAACACTAGACATTGATATTTCTAACCAATAATGATGAAAGGAATAAAGTCTTCAAAAGTCCTAATTAGCAAGAATACAAAGTTAGAGTGCTGCGATTGGAATATCTAGTCGCCCAAACCATAAATCAACGTATTAATGGATTATGGAAGTTTTATATTTAAGGAAAAATTGTTTGCAAGCAAAAACTAAGCAAAATAAAAAAGCCGTTCTCCGCAATGTGGCACACATACGAAGCTATTTATAACACTGTGTACTTACGGACGTGGATAATAGAAAACGGCCATTGTCCAATTTATACGTAAAAAGCAAAAGCTATCCTTCGATCGCAAATGCGAGGAAAGTATTTTTGACTAACTTGTTTAATTTAAAATTTATCCAAAAAGTGGTAAGTAAGTGTTATAACTAGATGAGAAAAATAGTGCAGGTTATCGCCAGAAAATTTGGCGAAGTTACTTACGTGATGACTCGATCATGCACGAAATAAATACCTCGAATTAGAATTTTAACGAGTGGAAACTTCAGGTCATTACGAATAGTTTTGTGGTTAACAAACAACAGAGCATTACCAATAAGAGAAAGGGTGTTAGATTGAGGTTTTTGGAGTATCTTCATATCAGAGTTATTGGCAGTTCCCCATAGTCGCATACCATAGGTCCACATAAGTTGGAGGATACTCTTGCATAGAATGGGTTTTTTTGAGATTAATTTTAGATTCTCGGCGAAGTAACCAATAGAATCTTCTAGTTTTAAGTAAAGATGTTAGCGGTAAGCATTTACACGATTTCTGCAGGTTCAATATTTGGTCAATATATAAGTCAAGGTATCTTATGCAATTGTTGATAGGTATGTTATTGCCTTTCAAAAACAATGGAGGACAAAGATACTTATTAAGCGTAAATGTTTCAGCATTTATTTATAGATTCCATTTGTTCAGCCAAAGCAAGATTTTGTTTTAATGAATTTGTAGTTCGTAGGAAATATTCATGAGACCATTAAGTTAAAAAAGGTTTGCTGTGCCATCTGGGTGTGTCAAAGTTAAAATATTACCAGCCATAGGAAGATCTGAAGAAAAAATTGTATAGAGTATTGGACTTAGAACCCTTCTCTGCGGCATATTGTAACAGCATGAAATTTGTAACAATCCGCTCTGCCTGTCTTGGTATCGAACTACTAACTTTGTTATTTTTAGGGCTACTCTTAAGTGCCACTTGGAAAGTAAAGAATGTTGTAGAGGCAGATATGGGAAGTTTCAAAGTTTTGTCCTGTGGACACTCCATAGAGGGTTACAATTAAACGAAGCACGGGTGGCTTACCCTTATAAGAATACACGGACGGACGAAACCTACTTAGCCAACTGGCAACTTTTAAGCCCCAGACCACCCTGCATTCTATCCCACCTATACTCTCCTTCGACCCATGATTTCTAATGAGTGATCCCGAAGTTGGGTCCGATCACTCTCTAACCTGCTTTCTTCTCACACTAAAAAGAAAAAAAAATGTAGCAAATTTATATATATATATATTTCTTTCTGTTCCTTTGAATTCATATCACTTTCAAGAGGAGAAACAATATCAGTGTGTCTACATTAATTAAAAAAGAACGGATTAACTAATTTGTAAATATGAATGTAAGATTACATAATCTATGTTATGTATTAACCAAATTGTATATATATACATATATTTATGCTGTATACATGAAATAAATATGATGAATTTGATGACGTAAGCTCGCAGCACTTAACAAAGTTGATGACGTAAATTGCTAGTATTAACCAAAGTTAGTTACGTAAACTCTGAGTAATATAATTCTTATTATTGTCTTGACCGATTCCTATACACATGCCCATACAAATAAGTGTGATAGGCAGATTTATTAAAATTTATTTCATTAAGGACAGCTTGTTATTATCAACTCCATATAATATTAAGAATTTTCTTAATAGTTACCCTACATTTTTATATGAATCAAAATCGAATTATTTATATTAATATTTCTTCTCAAGCGTAAGTTTGTCTACTGACGTTTGGATGGTAACAAAACGTCAACAAAATCAGTAAAGCATATTTTTATTAAGTTCTTAACTCTGGCTTTAATATAGTGTTTCAAAAGCAATCGTGCTCTAATATTAGATTTAATTTATATTGAAATTTTTCTTTTTTAGTCAAAATATGACGCATTGTTTTTATATTGCCTATTTCCCCTTCTCTTTATATGGACAACTACATAACCCACTGAATTGAATAACAAATCCATGAGAAGTTTTCATACAAGCACAAAATAAAATAATATAAACATTAAAGGCAAATTCCAACAGTTTCTAAACCTTTAGAAAAATGATGATATCTGTGAAAAATATAATTAATTTCTCAAAACCGTTTTTCTTAAGTTTTCTCATTCACAACCAAACTCTCTCTTCTCTCCTTTTTCTTTTGTTTTCATAAACATCATCTCAGCATCAATCATCTCTCCACGCGCGAGATCCGAGCTTCTGCAGGGTTATGTTTGTGGCAATTATCGCAAAAATATAAAATCGGTGTTACAATATATAGATTAAATATGTAATTATCAAGTTTAACATGGAAATGTCTGTTTTGCAAGTAGGTTTTAAGCGACAAATACAAAGAAGCTAAGAATTATTTTCTATGTTCGCAAAGTATCACATCGGGACAGATTTCATTTTCTTTCTTTCTTTTTACTTTCCATAGCTTGTCCGATGCACGAACCAACCCGACGACCTTGCTCAATGCTACCATCTTCATTTTTAAAACCGAATTGGTTGTAAGAAATAATACTTCTGCTGTAGAACTGCGGTTGGTCTTTGTAGATATTTCTTCTCAAATATTTAGAAAAAAAGTAGTTACTAAACTAATTGGTCATGCAACATTTGCCAGCTTATTAGGGTTAGCTACCATGGCTATTTCTGCGCATTTCCATTGCGTAGGAAAGTGATTCAATCTTAACATATTGTTAAAAAATAATGTTAAGAAGGGGGGAGTCTTAGATTGTAAAGATTTAACACTTATTCAATTTATTTAATTATAATCGAGGGATTTCGTAGCGTTTAGTTTGCTTACTTATTTTCTGATTTCAGCAACTGGTAGGCCAGCCCATGAGACGTGAGCTGCCTAGAAATGTCAATATTTCTTCTTTGCGTCCTACAAATGTTATTGGATTGAAAATTTTCTTTTATATAATCAATCGAAATCATGGCTCCTTCCATGTCATTTCTATACCAATTTTCATACCTGTCCCTCAGAGGAACAAAGTCGCCTGTCGTTCGTTTAATAGATTTTCCTAAGTGATGTTCAGCAAACATGCCTGAATTGACATTGATTGGAAAGTTACTAATTTATTCATTTCTTATCTCAGCTAGACTTAAGTGCAGACATCTTGCAACTCTATTTGAATTCCTTTTCTTTAGAGGATTGATACTGTTTTGCCATTGGCTTCATATTTTCTTATTGTCTCTGATCATTTCCCTTGTTCCCTTGTCTAGGTTCATCAAAATTTCTAAAAGTGGACATAAAACCACCTTGGTAAGTAATCTTCGCAAAATCTGCCACATCATTAATTCTAGAAGACTGTTGAAAACAAGATTTCATTTATAAATTGTTATCGATCCATGCTTTAAAAAACCGCAGCATCATTTGTACAATTGATGACATTGTATTTAAGGGAGAGATTATGCAGGATCGAGTTGAAATTCACAATCAACGAAATGTGATCAAAACTAGGGTCGTTGCTGTTGCTGTAATAAATAAATGACTGGCAATGGCAGCTTACATGGTAAAATCAAGCAAGTAAGGAATTTTCCTCAGATCACATTGCCAATATTTGGGTCTCTCAGTGGATAAAACAGAATAGTTGTTACTACAAATGAATCCGTGCAGCGTACTTGCTTTTGCATTTACTATTCTAGATCCACACCAAAGATGTTTGGTATTAAAATCACCTCCAATAATAAATTTTGCATTCAACTGCCTCAAGAAATCATAATAATCATTATATTTTAATGGGAACGGGGAAGAAAAATAAAGTAGGAAATTAAAAATATCAGAACCGCTGCAATTTACTTTAATACAAGAAGCTTGTAAAAATGATTTTCTGAAGATAGAAAAATCGCGAAACTAGCATGAGCTCTATCAGAGTGATTGGCAATTAGTATGTTATGTCTCTTGATTTTGAAGTGAAAACGATTTGTGAAATTAGTCTCTGGTATAAGAAGAAAGTTGATAAAATTTTGATGAAGGAAAATTTCTCCTTCATGAGTGTGATTGTAAAGCCTAATGGCATTCCATATAGTACTTCGCAGACCTATTTGCATAGTCTACAGACCACTCTTTCTGCTCTTTCCTGTCTAATTTGGAAGGTGCGAAATTGAAATTTTTTGTCCCGCAATATGTTCACTAATTTCTCGTACGAACCCATATATTTTCCAATATGTTGATTTGGCCGTCTAAGGTAATTTCCTACTTAAACTCACTAGCAACAATCACAGTCGAAAAAATTATGATGCTGTTAAGGTGGCTTGAAGATATTGGTATTCCATTATCGCTGTTATTATTAATATCGTTAACAACATTATTTTCACAGCTCTTAAATGAGAAAGGTTGGCTTCAGACTTATTATGCCTCTTACGTGAAGATTGCGCAGATTTTTTGGTTATTATAAAAATTATGGCAACTCATGTTTGATCTGACGACAGGTACCAATTCATTGTATTGTTATCTTAATGTTATATCAAAAAATTATTCATATTTTCGTATTACAACTATTGACGAAAGTAGTTACGTCGCAACTGTTTAAACAACATTGTAGGGCACGGTTCAATAAGAAATATTTTGGCACTTCTTTTTTAATTTTAATAATTTTCAAACTCAGAATCAGAAAAATTTTAATCTGTCGAACATATTCCAATCGCGACGTTTTCGCTACTGTTTAGATTTAGTATATACTTTATTCAATTTTGATTGGTATTTTTCATGTTATTCCAATTTGTTAATATTCATTTAACTATAAATGTCAATGTACTTTATATTATTCGTCTTTGCCTTTTTGTTCATTTATGCAGTTCTTTTATTTACTGACCATAGTCAATAAGTACATGTTACAATTCAATCCACTCAAAGTGTGTCGTCTTTTCAATTTTTTCTTTTACTTGTTTACATGGCATTTTTATGTGGCATAATTTTGAATTGTTATATTTTGGAAATTTGGCAAAATGCGATTGTTGAATATTGATATTTTTAGAATAATTCTTAATCACTTTAAGTTAATTGTAATTTTTAATCCCCAATAAAGTCTACTTTCGTTATCAGCGCAATTGATTGTACTTACTTTTTGTGTTTGATCGTGTTTTGTTTTGTTGCCTCTTCGTTTCAAATGCTGAGTGGCAATACATGAAATCAAGCTGACTTTGAATTCGAACGCTACGTCTAAACTATGTAAACAGGCAGATTTCGAGGTTTTTTTTTTGGACTCACCATCAGTCCGTATTAACTATATATAATTATAAATACGCATTCGCAGTGCTGTAGCATACTTAAAGGGCTCTAATTAAATGTGACTAGCTGGCCGAAATTGGGGGGTCCATAGGAGAAATTGGCCTACAGAATTTTTATAATTTATACGTGTTGTAAGTGGAAGTGTAATGAGTAAACTTACTTTGCCAGCCAGTAACAAACAAAGCAACTAGTTGGAAAAAATTTTAATAATTAAAATAAACAATATACAATAATAAACAATCATAAATTAATAGTAATTAAGTATTCGGCAAAATATCTAATTAATGATTATGTTAAATAATATGAATTATAAAATTAATACTAATCAAATTATTGACACAATAACTAATTTAATTAACAATAAAATTTAACTCACCTGTTAATAAATTCGCCGAATGTACATTCGTGTCAATAAAAAAAAAATTGTATAATAATTCTTTTTTTTTTACACAAAAAAACTAAACAATTAAGAGCTGCTGTATTGATGAAGTCGGTTTTCTGGCAGCCATATTGATGCTGTTGTTATATGAAATGTATGACTATGAGTTTGAGTTTGCAGTTGGCATAGATTTCTAATCTGCTTTTTCTCCGAGCTTTACAAATGCATTATCGAAGGAGACGAGTATATTGTTTTAGTGATTCAGTGTGCGATATCTGAACATATTCCTATCATAAGCACTTTGATTCAAATTGACGTCAGGAAAATTGTTAACACTAGCAACCATTGTGTGTGATGTGACCAATCATTTCGAAGGACTTGAACATGCGTTGCAGTCTATCGAGAGTCTTTTTCTTCAAATGCGTTAGGAGATACAGAAGACTTTATTCTTTAGGACTTTGACTCGTTCTGGAAAAATCATCAAATCTTTGCATTTCTTGAGTTTTGTTGTGCAAATCCACACAGTCGTACAGGAATTTGTGGTATGCGCAGGCCTTGTCTCAACAGTTAAAACGTGTACGTAACGTTTGACAAATTTTACAATTGTTATTTTTTATTATTATTAACTCTTATGAATTAATTTGAAAGTCTTTTAAAACAACAGTTTTCTATTCGCAATTTAAAAAGATTTTTATTCAAAAATTGTAAACGTAAAATTTATTTATTTTTTTTTCCATTTTAATAACTAATCATTACCAACTCAAAACAGAACTGTCTCGATTGCTTACCGCTTTTTTAAGCGAAAATTTAGGGAAAATGTAGTGAAAGTCCTCTTCTCATAACAATACGATAGTACAGGTGTGATTATTATTCGATGGCCGATCTATTTATAATACCAGAAGACTGGTAATCCAACTCCTTTTACGTACCTCTTTTTGGCGTTGCTAAGGTAATGTTTTCGCTACGAGAGAGAGAACGATAGAGTGTAACACACTGTGTGCATTCAAAGTTAGATGAGTATAAGCAAACGTGAAACTAGTCAGTCCATGTATCGCGCATAAACTACAACAATAATAGCCAACTCGTGAGAGAGCTCCAGCAGAATTGTTCGTATAGAGAGCTCCATTAACGCAAAAGATCATTGGATACTGTAGTATAATAATGTATCTATTTGAGAGCTAATTTGTGTTCGCTGATAATTGGTAAGCGTTTTGGTTCATTTCAATTTCGTTGCTATGACTCACACGTAAATGTAAAAAAAGTGACAAGTTTTTGTTTATTTTTAATTGTGGCTGTAAAAATAACAGCTGCTTCTCCTCTCTGGTATATAAGCAACCAAACCAACTAATATATTAATGTAGTAGTGAACGAATATTTGATGAATAAATTGAAAAAAAAACAAAAGTTGAATTTTGGCAAATTTATTTTACGCTTGCTCTACTCATATATTTTATATAGTTTTTGTAAAATTGGAAAAACAGATCAAATTTATATAAAATGAAAAAAAACTTCATAAGGAAAGAATTTATCACTTAATTAAAAAAAAAAAAAAGAATGTGCAAGTGAAATAGTTTATAGTGCTTTCTTTAAACAGACGAAGGTTGCAATTGCATTACTTCTTAAAACAACGGATTTACGACTCTGCGTGTTCTCTTACGTTTAGCTCGACGTCGCAAATTTTGATGAGGATTATTCCGGCGAATTATATTCATTGATTATTTATGTTCCCGGGGCAAATTTGCAAACAGAATCAGTTGAATCAAATGAATACGAAGATTAAAAGGAGGATTTAATCTAATAGACAGATGAGACTTTAAATATAAGATTTTTTACGATGTTTTATGCCATCTTACTACGGTTTCAGCACGTTTTTAGTTTCTAGTTCAATAAAAAGAGTTGTTAAGGTTTGCTTATATAAATTGCTATTGTTTTTAGTTTAGCTAATTATGGGGACAATAAATCGTAAACGTAAATAATAAAACATTAAAACATAACAGATTTATTATTATCATTGCCAGTATTTAATAAAGGAAAATAATTTTATATAATAGATGTCTAATAAAGACGCAAATGTAAGTAGTTTTTAATATGTGTGTATTATTTCTGAAATGTGGCGCTACGGTCAAATTTTTGGGTAATGATTCACTTCCCTCCGCCAGTAAAGTAGCGCGATGAGTACACTTTTAATGCGCAATTTTTTGTTGATTTTTTATGTAGTTAGAAAGATCAATGTAATAGATGTACCATCTTAGGATGATATGCCAAGTACACCCATGAAGCTCAAGTAAGTATACGTACGTGGTTTATTACCTAAAAAGTTTAACATTTGTTTTCTTTTTGTTAGGTGCAGTTGGCGGAATGAAGGCCTAAAAAAGAAGGCGCCATTTGACACACGCGGTTTTTTCTAGAAGCAAATTGATAATGAAAGACGCTTTCAACAAAGCATCCAACATTTGTTAAAGGAGCAAAATAAGTTATTAGGGGGAAAGACTACAAAATTGTGCTCACAAATAAAAAGAAAATTATGTAATATATCTGATAAAATGAAATGAATTGAAACACTTGTATATATATTATACATCATACATATAAATCCATATTTTCATTTTTTAGGAGAACTTTAAATTATGAACTCAAACTTTGAATTTTAATATATCTCATTTTATTTTTATTTAATATAGTATATTAATACGTTAACATATAAATTTACCTATAAACAATATATAATGTGTTAAAATGAATTGCACCTCAATCGTAGCTCGATATTATATAAGTAAAAGTCAATTTTTTAATTTTCACAAAACTTCTCAAAGTGGATTTAATCTTTATGTCCGCAGTTTCAATACGATTCAATTTGAAGGTACAGAGGATACGTCGGTTCTTATTCCTTCACTTATTCACTAAATTGCCTTAATCCGGGAAATCGAAAGTTTATTACCGTATTTTTCACATGGTGCAAACCTTACGAATAAAATATTTAGGTGGGTATATGGAAAACGTATATTTACGTGGACTAATTCACCAACATTCCAATCAGGCTATGCTCGTCGTTTCGGCTTATGAAACGTTTTTTTATATTATACGGGCTTACGAAAATATGAATTCCGCCTGTGCATTCAATCACTTCAATATGTATTATAGGACCATTTCAATCATCGCTTGTTACACAACAACGCGCCATAAGCATAAAAGGTTACTCACACGAAATTTTCCTAATATGTATTGAAAAGCTTCTTTTTACAAGCAAAACTTTTGCAAAAATCTACATATAACAATATTTTAATTTACATTGTTGACGTAAGATGATTTGAAACCTCCCGCAGAGCCCTTCTATGTTTCACAATATGCTTTCCTGATGTTTCTCTACTGATGTGTATACATTCCTCAACATTACTTGATAATTTAATAACAACATTTAACAACATTTTATTAATCTTTTTTTTGGTTTGTTTATTTTTTATTTATTGTACCCAGTACTGTAAGATGGGCGTATACTCGTTTTGTTTTTTTCCATAATGTATTCAATACTCAAAAGGAAGCTTTAGAGACCTTATAAAGTGTATATATTCTTCATCAGCCTGAAATGCTGAGTTAATTAAGCCATTTCTGTCTGCTGGGTATCTGTGTGGTATGTATTGTTGGCAATTTCCTGGTCGCAAAAATAAAGATATCGACTTCAAATTTGGTAGAAACATTGGAAGTGTCTGTCCGCAGGTTGGCATTAAAATTGCTGAGAGTAGAAACGCGTAATGGAACGTAAACTCAACGCAACTTCGTTTTTTTTAACAACTTTTGGATTTTACCTCGTTATTCGGACATTATGAAAGGTAGAAGGCTGAAATTTTCCACATTTACTTTACGAAATACTCTACTCTTTACGTGCAAAAATTGAAAAGATCGGCATGCCCACACAAAGGTACAAGCGATTAAATTACTTTTTTTTTCACTTTTTAGCTTAATTATCATAAAGCAAACAAGACAGATTATTTAATTCTCTTTTGTACATTCTTCAAATGAAGATATATTACCTACCTAAAAAAGGGTTAATTTTAAAATGAATATGGTAGATACTACGATTAATTTTTTCTTAATAATAGCGATATGAGCATAAAATAAAAGAACTTGGAGAGTAGAATGCAGAAAACATAGTAGTGGATATGCCGTCTGTAACAGTCTTAATTGTTTTCTATTTATTTACTTATACATGAAACTCAACTAAAGTAAATTAACAATCGAATTCAGTTGACTCTTAAAAGTAAATCTTGTACTAATTATTATTAAAAACTAGTATAAAGTATATAAGGAGACGTAAAGAAAAGAAAAAAAAATACACAAACAATAAAATAAAAATTCATGTATAAATGGATAAGGAAGCAAAAAAAAAAGAAGCATGTACACAGCTAGCGCAGTGGCACTCCTACAACCGGTACAGATCAAAATTGCAAGTGAACCCCTAAACCATTGCAAACATAGAAACGCAGCCGTTATCGTATACGGACAGTTAACAGTTATATCGGAATTAGCAGTTGAAAAATTTCGTCGAAAATATTCAGCAAGGAGATTTGAAATTTCAATAGCACCAGATCACTCAGAGCCATTAAAAGAAACACAGTGAGGGATATATGGAGATTTTTCTTTTGGATTTGACAAGCTTATGAAAACATTTACGATTAACAAGCAGTGTGGATTTTTTTAATTAAAGGTATCTGCAATAACATTGGTGATTGAGATAATTAAATCTATTCCACGCAGTAGAATAGGCGAAATATTCTTAACCAGAATCGCTTTTCATTATTATTTTCAAAAGTTTGTTTTTCATATTTTTGTAATATTTAATTCTCTTGTTTTATCCGCCTGAGTGGCCGAGTAGGCAAGAGTCTCGACTAGCAGTTCAATGGTCGTGGGTTCTAAACCTCAAGTGCGGCAGAGTTTTTAATAATAAAAATAATAATAATATTAATAAAAAATAAATAAATAAATAAATAAATAAAAGCCGAAAGCCTTAGATGCCTAGTGCTTTAAGACTTTAGTCTTAGAATTTGTTCTCTGGCTAAATTTATATAATAATAATAATAATAATAATTCTCTTGTTGGACTATGGCGGACATCTGCTTCGAGAGCGGGGTTGCTTGATCGGAACGGATGCAGATATGGCTAGGTTTATTACATTATAGAACAATGACAGTAAGGTTTCAATATTTTCAGCAGAAAAATCCAGGATAGTCTGTAAAAGATGAGATTTAAGCAGTGGAATTATAAATTTTATTGAAATGCGCCTACCCAGTTCTAGGGACCGTAGTCTACCAAGATCTTTTGTGCGGAACAGATGCAATGGGCCTCGTCAAATTTTCGACCCATACAAATCGCTGACCAGTTAGGATAAGGCCGTGTCTATTCCAACAGGACGCAGAAAATCTCGTCCCACAACCCTCTAGACTTTACAAGGGTAGCCTTCTAACGGGTTATGTACACCAGGACTGGAGGAATATCAGAGTGGTCTTTATATCGAAAGCAAGGAGCAAAAGTCAGCACCTGCCGAAATCATGAAATCATCTGCCTGAGTTCCGTTCTCTAAGGAGAAAACTTTAGACAACTAGTTGGGAATAAGGCCGCTATACAAGTAAGAGTTTGCCTATTAAAGGCGCAAGTCTACCACGATGGCAATTCATGAGCTGACCAGCATCATCGAGTGGGTAATAGAAGCAAGTGGCTCTCGTTGCCTTTATATATATGGCGCCTTTGATAACACGTCATACGCGGCCATAGAAAGAGCCTCGGAGGATAAAAATAATGCAAACCTGATTATCAAATGGATAATTAACATGCTGAATTCCAGGATCGTTACTTTCTACTTTAAAGAGGCTCATTTAAGACGGGTAATGAAAAATGCGACCAGATCAATCTTTGCCTGCCAACGACTTTACGGCAAAACATGGGGTATAAGCCTAAAAATGATCCATTGCTCTTATACGACCATAATCCTCCCCACGCTAACCTACGCTGCTTTGGCCTGGTGGCCTAACCTGGGGCAAAAAACGGCGATGACGACATTAAAAAATAGACCCCGACGTCCCGCGTGCATTGGCATTACCGGTGTGATGATATGCTGCCCCATGAATGCCCTAGAGGCACTGCTGGGCATCACACTTCTTCCTATTCCCATAAAAAATAGGCTTGTTTTAGCGTACTTAGACTGTCGAATTTCGGCAAATTAAATCTCAGACTATGCCTAGATATATTGAAAAATTTCATGTACGAATCTTTTCTCAAGATACCGGATCATTGTGGTGAAAAGCTAGTACTGTCTTACCGGTACAGGGTGAGCATGCCGCTGAGATCGGGCTGGGATTGGCAAGCTTTTGAACACGGACTGGAATGAAGGTAATGGTATACCACTTCAAAATTGGAAAATGGCAAATCTGGGACTGGCGTTGTTGGTCCGAGTTTTCAGAAGGTCATACCAATGGGACATAGTGCCCCTAGCGTAGAAGTCTACGCAATCACCGCATGTGCATCTTAATGCTTAAAAAGGCTGTGCAGAAGGGAGCGGATCTGCAAGCCAAGCCGCCTTAAAGTCCCTAAGAGGACAAATGATAACATCCAGGCTTATGATGGAACGCCTTCAAACGCTGAATGAGCTAGCCAGGCACAAAGAAGTCAGAATGATATGGGTGTCCAGCGATCCGGGTGTTGAGGGCAATGAAAGGGCTAAGTGTCTAGCCAACATGGGAAGCTGAGGGATCATGGTAGAACCTGAACCCTTCTGTAGCGTACCAAGAAGCTTCGTTAATAGGCTGGTACTGCAATTGACGTAGAATGAAGTGGATTGCCGTTGGAAGCAATGTGCAGGCAGGATAACGGCAGGCAAGAAGATTCATAAAATCTTTCGCTGGAGCTAAGAAGAAGCGATCTATGTTTAGTCACCGGCTTCTACACGGTGGAGTAGAATATAGAATTGATCGAGAAAGTTAAACCCTCCAATACTGCCGAAATAGGTACATTTAGAATGGCACGTGCGTTTATCCGTTACAACCTCCGACAGTCTGACGTTTTGACTATATTAATATAATATGTTATTTTCTTACAAAAGAGTGGCGTAGGGCCGTTACATAAAAGTGTCTGAATTTCAGTAGATGATTAAAAACATTACTTTCTGTTACACAGAAGCGGCGCCCGTCGGGTGCCCATCTCATCGGAAATAATTTAGCATGCTATCTGTTAACATCAAACTTTTGAAATACCGCCTCATAACTATTTTATAGCTGGTTTTCTTTGCTGGTAGAGATGTAGGTTATTCTTTGTAACAAGAATTTTTGGATTAATGTGCTGGTTATTTTTATTTTTGGGTATAGACCCATGAGTTTGACAACTGAGTAAAACCAATTTAACTGCCCCTTTTTTTCAATGCATTGATGAGTCGCAGCCTTTTTTTTGTCACTAATATTGTGCAATGATTGGCATCGATCTTACTTATACCTTTGCAATTATAATTGTGTCGCAGCTTACTTTTTTTAATGGCTTATTATCAATATATTTTTACTTTTTTTTAAATTTATTAATTTCTTAATAACTATTGCTACATATATTGTATTATATATTGTCAACGCACTGAATATCGCACCTAACACTTTGAAATATAGCCCGCGTGATTCTTTTTGTTTCAAAATTTTTTTCAATAAGTAACCCACATAAACATACTTCTAAAATTGATACCGTGGTTTCATTAGTTGCAAACAATAAAAAGGCTGTCTCTCACTTGATACGCTGTTGACAGCGTGGAAATTTCAATGTTGCACTCCCCTATTGACGAATCTCTTCTATCTCAGTTGAGCACTTTAAATAGATATACAAACCCAACGTCATTCAAATTCTGATAATTGGCCTGTTGTTGTTTCGCTTCATTACATTCTAGACCGTCAACTAGTCATTCACATTATGACTCGAGCGTGAATTAGGTATCTTATATAATATCCGGCTGGCTAAAGTTTAGTTGCAACATATATAAAGTCTTATCGGTTGATAATTTTTTGTATCTAACCAAAGCACTGACTATGCAAAGTTTACGTGGAAATTTCGAGGTTTTATGTCGCCATCTCCACTTATGGTTTTGGGGGTAAAGATTTGGATTAGTACTGGAGATACCATCCGAAGGTCGATATTGTCGAAAGGGAACCTTTATATCGGGATCGTTATTCCGATTTCAACTTAGAAGAATTGATACTTAATAGAAAGCAAAAGTCGCTGAACAGCTTGAGGTGTTTTATGAGGTAATTGTGCAATTAACCTATTGTCTTAAATCTCATATACCTGATAATGAAATATAAGAAATTCCAGAAAGGAACTTTCATTCAGAAATTCGGAAGAAACTAATAAATTTTGAAATCACAACTATATCTCGTTTCGGAGAATTCCTATTGAGACATGAACTACTAGATGAAGAATTGAACAAACTTAAGTTCAAGAAATTCAGTATTCGTCATGTATCTAAAATCGAAAAGGTGTAAGAAGTGGTTGGTGATACTGTCGAAGAATGTAGAGTAATTGCTCGCTGGAATTACTTTCAAATTGGTCATAGATTTGATGAATCTCTAGAAGAAAGACGCATATTTTCCTATGGGTGTGGAACTCCAAATGTTGACTGGAAGCTCTCTGAAACGTCAATGCCATCAAAGGCATATCAGTTGGTTTCGACTCAAAGCGATCACGATGAGAACTTAGAAATACTAGCTAATTTAACCTGTAAATAAGGTTACATATAACTTCTTTGAGAGCCATCCGATTAGCGCATTTAACCCTTGTAATTTTTATTTACGCGAACGTAATAAAGTTAAAGCCTGAATTTTCAATGAATCTTCTTCTTTCTTTTTAATTTCTAAAATACCAAGCAATCTACCAGTAGGTTACGTTGATATTGGAAATTTGTTCTAAGCAATAGAAAACATTTTTGCTCCGCAGGTTTTTCTAGGCTCAGATGATTTACGGCCATTTGCCTCAGTCAAAATATTGTCTGAAATTGTAGTAGGTATTGTAGATACCGGTGCATCTGTTTCGTATTTTGTCTCCGATTATGCAAAAAAGTTTTTCCAAGAAAACCAATATTCTCGCAAAAACTTTAGTATGTCTTTGACGACAGCTCACGGCAGCATAAGCATCGATATCACTTTCAGTGGGAAAACTAACCCTATTACGTTTTTAATAATTCCATCCTTCCAACAAAATCTGTATCCGGAAATTGATGTTGTTCGAACATTTCGTCTGGTCAAAGATTTGTTTTGAAAGCATACATATTTTTCCTCCCAGCATTCAGAATGAAACAGAAGAAGCTAACACCCGCATGAATGAAATACAAGCTAAAACACTGGTCGGACTGGAAAATGCTATTCTGTCTTATAAATTAGAAGGATCTATGATATCTCATATCATTTATTTGTTTATTAAATAGAAGTATTTCACCTTGTCGTCTGCTGTAGAAAACCTTCTTTTAGCAAAAACTGATAGATTGCTCGCTATAAGAGCTAGAGAGGAGTCCCAATATCCTTGGCTTGTTACTCTAGCTATTAGGTCAGAGAAAGTTCGTTAGGGCATAGATAATATAGAGGTGAATAGTGTCACAGTCAAAGACGCTTATCCCGTACTATTGATGTATAGGATATTGAATAGATTATCAAAGGTAGAATTCATCACAAGGCTTGAAGACAGCCTATACAATGCCTGGTCGGCCATTACATCAATTGGTGAAAATGCCGTCTGGGTTCTGCCACGCACCCCAAACTATGTGCCGAATAATGGGAAGAGTGATTCCATCCCATCTACGTCAGCAAGTAATATGAGTTGCTAATTGTTTCTGAGACCTTTAATGATCATCTCCAAACATTGTCTAAAATTGCTTTATGCAAGCTAACATAACTATTAATGTTGAAAAGAATAAGTTTTTGGTAAAATGTGAGGGTCATTTAACATGTCATGACATCATACAAATAGATGTTGCACCGAAATCTGTACGTCATTTACGAAGCCCTTTGAGAGATATGGTAAAGAAAAATAAGAATTTCGTATGGTCGGCGGATGCAAAACTCTCTTTCGAAGATACTAAACAAGAGTTATTAAATTTCAGTCGCCCATTCCATGTGACGTGAGCCAATGGAGAGCAGGTGCCATGTTAAACCAAAAGAATGAAAACGGAGAAGAAATTCCACAAGCTTATATGTCTCATAAGTTTAATAGTGCCCAAACGAATTATTCTCTGAGCGAGCATGTTTAGAATTCTTTTCGGCAAGTAAAGCGATCCGTGTTTATGTGGAGAGTTTTAAGTATGAAGTTATTGCAGATTACGCTTCTCTTAAGTGGTTCATGTCTCAAAAGGATTTGCATGGTCGATTGGCTAGATGGTCACTGAAATCGTAAGGTTTCAGTTTTTTAATTAAGCATCGAAAATGTAATCAACACGTTGTGCCGTTGTCAGGCGCTCAGTCTGAAGATTTAGAAGAAATTAACAGTTTGCATTCGGATAATTTATTTTTAGAAGAATTAACTTCTAATGCGTTCCAATCGCCGCAATATGTTGCTTTAAGAGATCGATTGCAGTCTAAGTTAAAACATTTACCTGATATAAAGATCCATGATTGTTATGTTCACAAAAGGGATAAGAACAAAAATCATATAAGCTATGCTATCCATCCGTCGTCACTACTGATTTAATTAAACGTGGCTAACGACACCCACTGAGCGCCCACGGAGGCTTGCCCCAAACCATCCATCCATCTATATATATATATCTCTACATATGACATTTGCAAGCAAACAAAAGCACAAAATCAAACACGAAGGACAACTATGAGCGACCTCACTATTGTTTTTCGAATTTTCCAAAAACTATATCTTGATTTATCAGATCCTTATCTTAGATCATCTCCTGGTCAAACTGGTATCATTTGGACGAAAAACTTTTGGACCTATTACCTGTAACTTGAGGAGTTAAATCAACGCAAGTACAGACTTTCTGTACGTCGTGCTCGTTGCTTCGACTGATTCTAAATCCATATAGAGACGAAGAGTGGTCGAGGTCGATAGGTTAGTGTTGTTGAAACAATAATGATCCTGTATGAAGGATCATAACCGACAGGTTAGGATCACGAAATAAGTTATCGATTACGTAAACATTGAATGCTGTATAAAATAAAGAATGATACGAAACCGATCCCATCCTTTTATGCCTGGTCTTGCCTCTTTTAGAGTACCCGAAGCAGGAGGGGTGTGTAAGGGCCAAAACAAGCTGCGTGACTTTGCGATATTTCAATTTGCGCTCATTTTCTTTTGCAGTAGTTTGTTATCCTCTTGTGAGTATTATAGTGATGCTTTAGTAAGTATGCACTGTATACGTAAGAACGAAGTGGAATGGGAATATCACATTCGAAATAACTTAGTTGATATACTTCGAGTGTGATCAACTAATCGATTGGCAATGTCAATTCGTGTTCGAACAGAAGTATAGACAAGAAGACGAGGTTTTCCGACTTCCGCCTTCTTGACCGAACCGCCGTGCAGGTAAGGTGAACACCAGAAAACACCAGATTCGTAAACATCCGTTAGGACCGCGCGACGTAGGTGCAAAATCCGATTTAGTAGAGGAATCGTCCGTGCCGTCCGTGAGCAAGTGAACTTAGGATAAAATAGGCACTTCAATTTTAAGACTATATAAGTCGTTTTAAGTTTGGTCGTAAGTTAATAAAGGAGTTGTGTTAGAATATGAATAAGTGTTAAAACTTCTGCTTATTGGGGTTAGAACGCCCGCAAACGCTGCTGAGGCTACCCTAGCAGCATGATTCGGTTAAGAATTCCTTCCTAAATAGACAAGGGAAAAATAAGCACCCTCACAATATATAAATTTTTTGTTTTATAGAAAATTACAAACGCATATCATTCTCATTATTTTTTTTATTAGTTTACTTTACTTTTGATTGCGATATAAGAGCCCATTGTTTCTATTCGATTACCTTAGGTTAGACCTTCTTCTGTCACATCGATTTTCTCCAACTTTCGCAGTTACCTCTTCGCGGCTCTCCCTACTTAGCTACGCCGATATACGTGTTTGTTCAGACAATTGAGGGGGAGCCTACATGCAGCTCACTAAATCGTTTTAGGACTAAATGGTTGCGTTGTTCTCTAAGCCGAAGTAACTTTTCGGTGCTTTGTGGGCGTTTTTCATGTATTACCAACATCATGTCAATCAATGGTCAGTCATTACATTGAGCTCTTTTTGATAGATCTATTAGTGTTCCTCTTTCGTAGTACGTGACGGGACCATGTCGTTCATATGGTCTCTACCTGATATTTTCCTGAGTTGCTTTCAACCCCTCATGACGGAATGGTAGCATGTCCGTTTAGTAATCTCTCGACGTGAATGGTCAATCGCCCTCCTGGCATTGTGCCTATGTAGATGGTTGATCCACTTTAAGAGCACTCTTCGCTATCAACAAGATCCTCCAGGAATTATCCAGTTGAATACGACATCTACCATTGTATACCGCACGTGCCGTAGAAATTCTCGGTGATACCGCTTCTTTTTCGTTGTCATACAAATCATCACGAGCCATAACCTCTGCTGTGCCGTTTTAAGGAGTTCATCCACGTGGCATTCAGTTTTCAGGATCTTTTTTTTTTCTTGTCCATGATGAGTAATTACCGGCAATGATCTAGAGAATTAACAAGTGAGATAATTATTATAAGAAATATTGGACAAATTTTAACTTGGCTCGTAATCAATTCTGAAATATGAACGTGGCGTCCTATTCGATCGTTAGGTCCCACGACCTGAACAATAACTGGTGACTGAAAGTACAAGAGTCGCAAATAACGAAGGGTTAATATAGCGTCGTGTTTATTTACAGCTTTTGAGACACGGTAAGGTCGAATCATTGTCTAATCCCTCAGTCTTGGTTTCCATGGACGACGCCTGAGGTTATAATAATGCCTTTAACTCCACGTAGCTTGCTCAATATTCCTTCCTACTAATTTGACAATTTGTTCGAGGATTTTGCCTTTTCCGATGGCGATTTTATCCTTTTAATAACCTTAAGTAAATGTGGCTCCCACCCCTGAGTGATACACGCTCGTATATACCCGCTAGAATCACAGAAAGACGTCTTGATAGCCAAAACCACTTCTTTAAGGTATTCATACCTTCTCTGTTTTGGTCTCCTTCGCAAACTTCCGGTTCAAATGCTGCCAGTATTTCGATGTACGTCTCTCCGGTTGTTAGCAGGTCTAATAACCTGTCACACCTTCGTACATATCTCTCTATTTCATAAAATATCCCCATTCATTTGTTTGGTGATTGTGTTGCGTTAGATGAGCAAAAATGCGTTATTAATTGTTGTGTTTCGTAGATTGCAACGACATTTGAATTTCGTTACACAAATGTGGCAAACGGGTTCAATTTTAAACAACGTAAATTTTAGATTATACCTACATATACAGCTTTATGTTACAAATCATTTACGAATCTTATCAGACGTCTAACCAATGATTACTTTAACGGAAAATTTTCATTTAAGACAAACTCAAACGTCCTTGGTGAGTTATTTGAAAGTGCTGGAAGGCGATTATACTCACTGAGACATCATTTATAAAAAATATCCAACTTCATTCAATGCATATGTAATTTGCATATGACTTTGGGCCACGTGTCTCTAACGAGTAATGCTACCCCTTCAATACCCTATTATACGTAAATAGAGCGCGCTTCTTGTTGAGATTTATGCCAAATTGTTTTGCACCTTTGAACCTTTGAATTTGAACCTTTCTATTTTTTGAAAAATGCAATACGTACATAGTTGTGTAATGCACAAAAATTGTTAAAACTTATTACAAAAAAAGTAAGTCCACAGTTACGTTTCGTGCAAGAGAAGATGAAGCTCATATTTTATTAAATAACTAAAAGGATTATTGCTCCTTTGATGTCTAGAGACTAAACACATCTGATGTCCCTAAAGAGCCTTTACGTATACAAAAAATATTTTGGGCATGGTTTCTGGGCTGGAAATGCCAGTTTTGCATATGAAAATGAGATTGCAAATACCGTCCATGGAGAATGTTAGAGAAATAGTTAAGTTTTTGTGATAAAAACTAAATGATTTCGAATTGAACGATATGTGGTTTCTAAAATGTGGTATAATATGCGTTACATTTCGTGACGAAATCAATTAATTGAGACAAACGGCCAATGATTGTGATATCTACAATCGCTTATTATCCAGTTCCAATAGACAACAATACGTCGATGACCCCGTTCAGAAAGATTATTCGTGTTATTGATGAAATAAGAGCAAATTTATGTGGAAAAGTGGCCAAAATTGGTATTACAATTGGTGTTGGACTCTCACAAAAGTCAAGAACTGGTTGTTTACATGAAGATCATCCTTAAATAAAAGTGGCATGAATCTAAAATAGAAGAAAATTCATATTGATATCTTCTACCATCTACGATTTAATACAAATTAAGAAAAAACTCTTATTTGATGACTCTACATATTATTCCACACCAATGTGTTCTAAGGCCACAGAGCACTACCCGGATATTAGGAGTTGTATGTCATGATTCCTGTACAACATTAACTGGTATTCAAGATAATTCGTGCCGCATTTTGTTGCGTTTTCGTCTTCATAACTATTCAACTATACCTGACATTTCAAGAATGTATCGGCAAGTTTGAGAGGACGAATGTGATAGCGGTAATTGTAATAACAATTAAAAAATAATCATTGTGGAGGAGGAATCCATATCAAGCCAGACTAATATAAAAGCTTAATACACATATCTATAGCGTTGCATCACCTCCATTTCTTGTAATTCGATGTTTACTTCATCTAATTGATCTACACAACAAAAACTATCCACTTGGAGCAAGCATTATGAAACGATTTTTACGTAGATACGATTCGAATGTTGGAAGTTATCAAAAACCAGCTTCAAAGACTTCTGAAAGTTGAATTATTGAAATTTAACGATTAACCAAGGCATCGAGTGTGAAATTGGTACCTAATAGGTTGGTGCATAATTATCAGTGGATTTTAAAAGATATTATCAGGCTTTCTTGAAAACTATTTGTTATGAAAAAGGAAACATAAAAATTCAGCAGTTAAATTTTGAAATAATTAATCCGGAGCGTAGTCAACATCTACTTTTTGAGCTTTTTGAGATAACGAGTTGAATGGTCCACATTGAAGTTGTTGAGCAGCATTCGAGTTGGCAAAGTTTCGCTCCTTCCTGTGGCTGTTAAAAATACCTGGTCGTCGAAATCGATCTCTTTCTGGCTTATCTCGCAAGCTAGTGCGGCCAAATTTGAAACGGGCAAACTATTCCCTGCATCGACATCACTGATTGTGCCCTCACCGAAAAGTTCGTTGAGATCGCGAACAAACTGCGCTGCATGCCACCCTTTCTCAAAGTGGTACAGCAATGAATATGATTATCGACATGCATTTTCATAACCTAAATGTAGAAGGATGTTTTCATTCATAAATTTATAAAATATTGTACATTTTTTTTAAAATATAGCACGTAAGCGAAACGTCTAATAATTATGTACTACAATGAATATAGTGAATACATTCCATTTTCAATTTTAAGATTTGCTGCCGAATATGAAATAGACCCTATTTTCCTTTTCATTACAATGAGTCAAACCATCTTTTGCATCTTTTGATTTTAATAACTATAACAATAAAAAATTTGCTTCAAGATCTCAGGCTGATAAAATTGGATTGCGATGAATTCCCATCAATATAGGAACAAAGTGGTCTTAGATTTAAGACAATCTTACAAATCGACGCACTATATCGTTTCAGCAGTTTGAAAACGCGAAGCCATCAATTCATGTGCAAATTCCCACTTGTTCAGCTTGCAGCTTCTCAAAAGGAGCTTCCCTTACTTCAACTTGAAGTATGTGCAGAACATTTGTCGAGAAAGTTATGATGTAAAGTGGAACCGTTACCAAAAAATATTAAAAAAGTCAAGTTTCGGTCGGGATTATCTTTGATAAAATCAAATTCATCTGACTCTCACACGTTTGTTGCAAATAAAGAACCTGAAATTTAATGAAATACTTACAGGATTACTTTGAGACACACACTTTCAAGACGTAGTCCAGCAGACTTACTCAAATTAGAGCTACAATTTATACAAGTTAATTTGGTATATTCGGCTTACCTTTTTATGTGAACCTAAATTAAATTGGTCGTGTAATTCACACATCATTTTAAAGCGTGGTGACCAGCTGTTGGAGGAAATATCCAAGTGTGTTCACTGTGCTACGGCAATTGTCGCCAACATATCAAATAATCCAAATTACAACAGATTGCTCAGATTTCTATCGAGTCATATTTTCCTGCCGCAAAAAGCCTTTAATATCAAGATTTACCTCAGTTGTTCCAAAAGCTTTAAAAATACATTTGGAATTTTTAGGTGTTATCGCATTAAAGGTTTAAAGTTATCAGAAAAAATAAAGAAAATTTCAATATCATGATCTTCCAAGATTAAGTCCTTTCGAATGAATTTGAGTAGGAGGTCGGTTAGTAAAGCCACCGGTGCCACGCGTTCCAAAATTTCTTTAGTTGCTATCACAAAGGCAGCAATTTACAAAAATTCTTGTACATCACCTGCACGTTAAGGATCGTCATACAAGTCCAAAGCACTTTTGTCTCTTCTTCACAAACGTTGTCAGTCATTGGTGCTCGCGATCCCTATAATAAGTGTTGCAAAAGGAAGCGACAAAATGGTTCCATTGGTCGACGTAAAAATAGTGAAGGTGACTTTCAGACGTCCAATACAAAAACAACGCAACTTTACTAACAAACTGAATTTCAAACGACTTCAGTTAGGTGTTAGCTCTCACGCTCATATTATTTCACCACAAAGGAGTTGAGCACACTGCGAAAATTCAGAATTATAATACTGGCATCTCGCACAAAATATCTATGCATATATTATTAGACGGCGGTCAGTGTTTGCACAATGTCATTTTAAAAACGCTTTACTTCGTAAATCAGCGAAAAAGCTCGTCTGATTTCGTTCAGAAAAAATTATAAAACCATCGGATGTTTCATAACCTCCAAAAGCCAAAAAAAGAGGAAATTAAATAACTTTTCCTTCAAAGGTAACAGGTCTATAAAACTACTTCAACTTACAAGGCAAGTACTTGGGAAAACAGTCTCGCTTGAATTGAAGGAATCTGTTTCTGGCAACAGACTATCTAGTATAATCGAAACACAAGCCGCTGTCTTTGTATATTTTAAACAAATTACTTTTTTCATTTTCCATTGAGTACAATCTAGCGTGAAGTTAGGTTAGGTGTGAGCTATCCAAACTGGATTTGGACCCATAAGTTAGAAAAGGGCAAAACTACGGCAGTTATAAAAATAGAATACTAGGACCTCTATATTCATTAGGGATTGATTTAGATTACTGTGTGTTACTTAGCTATTGTCTTACTAAAGTTAATTTTGGCGGCCTTATTAAATTTGCACTGCTATCTTAGGGGAAGGATGATAACGATCGTCTGTCCTGATGAATTGCGAACAGCGGCTGCTTGCGCGAACCAGGTAATTTGGAAAGATTATGTCGAAGTATCTGTTAGTGATGTTTGAAATATCATTATGCTGGAAAAGGTTGCCATGCCGTAAGGTCGGGATAAATTTGAGTTTTCTCGGAAGTAGCTCAGATTAGAACAAAAGATATCCAATCCACTAGTTCATCCGCTAAGTTTTTGGTTTTTACCATATCCAAGATCAATATCCGCTCGGCCATAATTTGACGGATATTCTTTTTCAAAGCATCAAGTGTTTGAAGATTCTCAGAATGAACTCAAAATTGACGGAGTGCTAATTCCGAACAACGAAGCTAATAACCCTGTAAGCATCTATAAATAAAGCATAATTTTTTATATATACGTATTAACATGTACAATGCTTTACAACATTTTCTGTCTGCCTTTTTATACGCGCCACCAAAGGATAGAGGGTATACTCATTTTGCCATAATGATTGCAAAACCCAAAAGTAAGTTCGAAAGATGCTGTAAAATATATTTACTTTTGATCAGCATGAAATCTTGAATTAATTAAGCCACATCTCTCTGATTGAGTGTTTGTGTGGTGTGTGCTGTAGAAACTCCCCTGGTCGCAAAAATGAAGACATCGTCTTCAAACTTGGTAGAAACATTAGCAGTCTTTGCAAAGAGGCTTGAAAACAAGCCAAATTCACAGCACAAGCCCGCAGTGGAGCGCAAACTGAACGCAACTCCGGTTTTTAAAATAAAAATTTATGGATTTTTGCTCGTTACTCACAAATTATAAAAGGTAGTGTAATGTTCAAAAAAGTAAATGTAAATTTAATATGCATTTCTGTTTTAAGTTGCTCAATCTTTAAAACTTCGCGGAAACCGCAAATTTAGATTCGCGAAATTATTCACGGAGTGCGTGGCTATGATTAAGCTAAGAATCAGAATAAGATTAGAGTTGTCTGATTGTTGATTGAATCAAAATGTGTTTTCTTTACTATTGACCAGCTTCTTATATAGTACAATAAATTTAATAAAAATGGTTATGTTGACAAAATGTTAAGTGTGAGAAAATTCTTATGCTAGTAAAATAAAAATGCTTACGCTAGTAAAATGAGAAGAATGCTTATGCTAGTGCTACAATAAATGCTTACAACACAAAATAATGTGTGAGAGGATAAACAATGAATTATGGTGGGGCGATAATACTACACCTTGCCTCTTGAAAAAAATGCCCACATAACTTTAAGATTGCAATTATATGATCATTCATGACATTATTTAGTTTGCAATTTAGATGTTTTGTTCCTTTTTTTTTTGTTTTATCAATACTTATTTTTTATTTTTTTTATATTTTCTTATTACTATTCGAATGGGGTTCTTACTTTTTACATTGTATTTTAATTCTTATATACTTTTAATATTTACTTTATGTACAATTTGTGTTTTAGCTTTACTAGTATATGCTTTATAATATCATTAATTGTAATGATTGTTTAGATATAATATATATTCTATTTAATTTAGATTTTTTACATTCATCTTTATATTTAAATTTCATATTTTGACTTTATTCCACGTTATTCCATGTTAATGAATGTTAACATGCTTGAAAATTTTACGTGTTTGGCTGTTTGTTCATGCAGTTCGCTAATTAATGATCATAGTCAATAACTACTTGTTGCAATTTAATCCAATGTGTATCATCTTTTTGTTTATTTTCTTTTCTTTTTTTTCGTTGCATTTTTGGATGACATAATTTTTAAATGTCATATTTTACAAAATTAGCAAAATATGAGTTGGATATTGCAATAATGAGTCAAAATTTATTTGTATAGTATTTTAGAATAATTCTTGTTGACTTCAAAATAATTATAATTTTTAATATTCAATAAACTTTATGTTGTTTGCCAGCTCAATTAATCAATACTTGTGTCTTTATCGTTTTCTTTTGTTAGCTGCTTGCTTCTTCGTTACAAGCGCCGAGGAGCAACACATGAAATCAAGTTGACTTAGTTTGAACGTAGCGTTTAAATTAAGTAGACAAGAAGGTTTCAGGGCACTCTTTTGGATTCTTCTTGAACCCACGATTCATTAATATTGGCTGCAGTGTGATTAAACCACTTATTCACAACAGCAGTATCTTCCTCAATTAGCAAGATTTTGATTATCTCTTTTGGGCTCTCTATGAGCCCACCATACAATATTTTTATTATTTTTTATATCTATAACTTTATGGGGTCCTCGGCATTTATTTTGTAACTTACGGCCTAGTCCGTTTTTCAATAAAACTAAATTGCCTATTTCAATATTGAAATCATTGTGTATTTTTTAATGACCGCCATCAGGAAGGCTTCCTTTATCGGTGCATTTGTGACCTAGGAATGTTACTTCGTGCACAAAGCAAAAACATTTCTCTGAATTTAATTTTAAATTGTGTTTTCTACACAACTAGAATACGTTTCTTATATTTTTGGCATGTGTTTTTCGGAACAACCTATTATTACTAAATCATCCATGTAGAGAAAGGCCTGAGAGGGTTTTAAAACTGACAAACCGAAATGAGTTCGGGGCTATATTTAATGGGAGGTTCAAATTTAATGGCGCTGTAGCGTCATTAACACTAATGTTGATGCCTCTAATGAAAGGTCTGTCTACTATGCTTCTAATGCTTCTTTGTGGTGGGAGATTTGGTATCACCAGTGATCTCTCAATTATTGACAATTCTATTCGTCTAATTACTTCTGATCTCACGGGTGTTATGTCCTGTTTGTGTATATATACTAATGTAATTGAGATGTTGGTGTGAAAATTTCTAGGCCTTATTGTAAGGTTATCATTTTCATCTGTGAAATTTAAAAGACAATTGTACTTCTTTGTAAAGTCCGTTCCGAGTATTCCATCGCATTACTCCTTTTCCGACACCAGAAAGTTTAGTTGTATGGTTTCTATTTATGCTTTTGTATTTATTTTGTGCATTTTTCAGAAGTGATATATCGGCACCAATGTCTATCAATAATTTTAGTGATTAATATGTTTCTGCATTTTTTACATTCATAAAGTTTCTCAGGCTAAGGTTGACATTATGTATCTTGTTTATTCCTGCTCAATCCAAAGGATTTGCTCGTTTCCCGAATGAGTGATTTTTACACATTGGTAATTTCCTGCACGTGTGTTACCACAACGGTTATTTCTCTATTATTATTATTGCTATTATTAGCTATTTGCTTGATCGATTTTTGTAGCATAATATGGTGTTGCTATTACCAGTTGCCTCCGTGTAACTGTTTACAAATTTGAATATTGCCTCGTTCATATTTGCATGATTCCATGATAAATTGGACTTTGCCATTGGAGCAGTTTCGCGTCATTGCTTTGATAGCATGCTGGGTGCTGTGTCTGTCGGCTTGGTTAGTCGTTAGTCCATTTGAAACGTATGCTCCTTCCAAGGCTTTTCTGAAATTTTCTACCTCCTTTGTGCAGTACGGAGGACGTGCTAACGGAGGATCGTTTGTTTAAATTGAAATAAATTTAAATAATCAGTTCATATGGTGTGAAAAGTGGATAATAAAGTGCATAAATTGAAAAGCAATAGACGCTTTACGTTTAATTAAGTGTGGCATAAAAATTTTACGCTTTTATACATTTAAAACAAAAATAAAGCAATCATACATCGTGCGTGTGTATACATCAATGATGCCAATGAGCTCATGGTAAGAGGACACAGATTGTTTCGACTCTATTTGTCGTTGTATGCAATAAGATTAAAAAAGATTTGGTTTAATACCACTTTGCTCCAACTGGCCCAAAAGAACATTTTGCAGAATATATAGTAAAGTTTAAAACCATTATATATAAATTGGAAATATATATATATATATTGTGAGGAGCCAAAGTCGTCCTCGTTTCGGCCTCACAGGTTCTTCGTCTAAGAGGGGGAAGCGCTAGGGTAAGTTAGACTAACAATTAGGATTAAGTAAGGGACTAGACGGACGACGGGGGAGCCCCAGTCAGATACAGATGTGCTAAAACGACTTTGGCTCCTCACAATATATATAGTAAGCAAAAATATATATATAAATAAATAAATAAATATATAAAAGGAAAAAAAAATTAAATACATATTGAAAATAAAGCTGTGAGATATTTTAATATATCTTACAACTAATGCAAAATGGGGAAGGAGAAGAAAGTGAACTCAGGCCCGAAGAGTGTTGTAGGGAGACCACCCGATCCAGAAACGTTCTCCGACGATGAGACGGTGGTGGCGAAGGGTGGGCAGAAGTCTGGTTCACTTAAAGGAGGTGGTCCGAAACGTAACCACAGTCCCTCCGATGTATCGGTAAGCGACACTGTGGCCGAGCTGAATATGCGTCGAAGCGATTCGATGCCTACGGTTTCCGCTTGTCGTTCGGGCGCTGTAAAGAGCCGCAAGGCTAAAGCCGGCCCTGCTGTTCCATCCGCAAACTCCGCCTCTGTAGTAGGCGCGGCAGCTTCCGCGGCTAGTAGCCCAATGCGTGCGGAGGAGCGGAGGGCTGCTGCAGAGTTGGTGGACAAGGTGAAAGCAATATCCACTCGCTTTTAAAAATACATCTGCCAATGGCTTGGATGGGGCCCCCCCAACAGCGTCGGCTTCACTTCCCGTTGTTGAGGCTGCACAGACTGCTCTGCCGCCGAAACCAGTGAGAACCTGGTCTGTGGTTGTCCGTAGTAATACTGCGGACACACCTAAGGAGGTGGTTAAAAAGGTCGTAGAACAGGTGGGATCCACGTTTCCCTTGGATTGCTTTGTTGCTTGAACTCGCTTTGAGGCTTGCTCACACATTCTCATAAGGGTATCTTTTCACTTATTAAACGAGAGAGGTTAGAATAGGCCTCCTGCGGTCAGCGAGAAGACAATGTCCATGAGCATTGTATTGACTAGTTCTTTATTCCTGCAGCTTCTTCAGGTCGTGTGGGACTTCATGTAAAGTCTCACCCGAAGCTTTTATTATTCTTCTTTCATCGCTTATTTTTTCTTTTTTATATTCGGTATAGCATGTGTCAGAACCCCCTGAAGAAATCTTCCAGCTTCGGACTGACAGCGGAAACGACCCATTTCGGGAGTTTCGTTCATGTACGTATCTCCACTTGAACTCGAGGTTATCCTCGGGGTGCTGAGCGTGCGTTTACATACTTCGTGTACCATTGCGCACCTGACTTCACGGCAGGTATCCACGTTAAACACCTAGAAACATATTTCTTATTCCTTTGTCGGAGGTTCATTAGTTTAGCCATAACAACTTCTATTGACTCTCCTTTCACTTTATTTTGAAATGTGTTTGTTACCTGTGCCGCAGAATTATCCCGACCTATTAAGTTTCTTGCAGCACTTTTATGTGTTAAATCCATGTTTCAAAATCGCATTGAAATATATAAATTTGAAAGAAGATAATTTGATTCCAGAAAACTTTCTAACCACAATCGAGGATAAAGTAATCAGAATGCTAGCACATACTGTACAACAATATGTTAATATTAAATTTAATTGTGTATTACATTGCAAGTATAGTTTAATCAAGGAAAGATATGAAGCGAAAATGCGTTCCTTTTTACGTCAAAAAAAAATGAATGTCCTAATTTCAAGCGAAACAACCGAAAATATTCGTGAATTCTGTTCTAATCAATGTTCTGTTCCACGTAAAAAAATGAGTGAATTTCAAGAGCGCGATAGTGAATGGACATTAGTACAAAAATCTCATCTTGAAATCAATATAAATAAATATCAACATATAAGTATAAAATCGCAAATATTGATGCCGATCTTATAGTGATGAGAAATAATATAAGCTTCAAGTTTGAAAACTTGAAATTTCCATTAGCGTTAAATAACGTAAAACACTTTGAGTTACAAACTTTAAAAATAAGTGTAAATGTATCGAGGGTAATCTCATTGTGAGTCTGTATTATTTTATCCAAGCAGAAAAACGGAATCGTGTTAACCTGTTGCTGATGGAAGAGAACGGAAAATACCATTACGTTTGCATTCAAAACATGTTAAGGTAAACTGCTTTTTTTAATGTTAATGTTAATATGCTTATATGTGTAATTAAAGATTGCTCAGAACACAATTAACGAAGCATAATAATGCGATACATATATGTAACGTGTACTTAACTTAGGTATAACATTAAGCGTTCGTTAATGAAAAATTTAGATTTATTTAGAATATGCAAAGGGCAGAATTTGGCAAACATTTTATTCAGAATTTAATTAAAGATGTTATATACATTTATGATAATTATTTGAGTAAAGTTAAATCTATGAACTTTTTGACGCCCGCTACAGAGGACTGGCAAAAAGCCTATATAATTTGTCATATTTGTGGCAAATTTTTATCTCTCGAAATAAAAGTAGCTGATCATTGTCATTTGACAGATAATTAGGACCTGCTCAAAATAAATGCAATTTAAAATATAAAGTTACAAAAATTGTTCCTATATTTTTCCATAATCTTTCAGCATACGATTGTCATTTGTTTATTAGGGAATTTTCATCTATTAAAAGTAGGATAAATATTATTCCACAAAATAAGGAATTGTATACATCCATATCTAAGAGAATGGTTGTAGGCGAAAAAGAATTCAATTATCGACGTTTTTTAGATTCATTTAATTTCATGCCGTCAAGTTCATAATAACTAGCTTGTCCGATACAGATTTAGACACTGTAAAATCGGTTTATCACAACGATAATGAATTCAGTTTGATGAAACGTAAGGGCGTCTTTCCATAGATCTAGATTCTATTAATCGACTTGAAGAAACACAATTGGCACATCGTTCATACTTTTTTAAAGAATTAACCAATAAACTATGTAGTGTAGATAACTATGAACATGCTAAAAAAGTCTGGAATACATTGTAATGTAGAAAGTGGATGTTTTGCTATTATGTGATGCTTTTGAAAATTTTAGAAAAGTATGTAAAAATATTCATAATTTAGATCCTTGTCAATATTATACACATGGTTTGTTTTGGGATGCAATGTTGAAGACAACAGAAATAGCTTTGGAATTACTGACCGACATTGAGAAATATAATTATAATAAGACGTACTAAATTGTTCTAAGTTATATTTTTTAGCTATTAATAAATATATCAGCACTTATAACCCTTTTGAAGAATCAAATTATCTATAATTTACTTGAAACAATTTATATGTTATGTCATGTCACAATATCTTTTGAATCGGTTGACCTAGAAGACTTGGAAAGTTTTAATTTATATGAGGTGAAAGATGATTCGGAAATAGGATATATATTGGAAGTAAATTTAGAATATCCATCTTCGTTACACGACTATCACAACGATCTACCGTATTGTGCTGAAAATAAAAAAAATTTTCACATGAATAATAATATTACCACATGGTTTATGCATAGACATTCGAGGTGATATCAATTATCATTTTAATACGTTTGCGTATTTCAAACGAAATGTTTCCAACTTCCCATCACTAAATGAAATAGTTTTAGGAATGATGAAAGATGAATGCAATGGAAAAATAATAAAGGAATTCATTGGTTTACGGCCAAAAATGTGTCCTTTTAAAATCGATGAAAACGAAGAAGAAGAAACTAAGAAAATTAAAGCTATAAAACGTTGTGTTACAGCGAACCTGACCATTGATGACGCTAGAAAATCCTTATTTGAAAACAAGTTGTATTATGATACCTTGTACGTTGCCATGTATGTAAGATATGTCAGTTGTACACATAATATATTAATGGACTAGTCTTAAGCTGCTTGACGATAAGAGATTTGTAAGAGAGAATGGTATTAACACCGACGGGGACACTATAAAATAAAGAATAATTTAAAAAAGAGGAAACATTTTGTTTTACTTATGGATGGGTACACATAAGCACATTGATTACTTTTATTTATATCAAATATATACGAGAATTTCCAAACATCTAACACGTGATAATTTAAATATGATAATAATATTTAAACAGTATGAAATAAATGTAAGACTTATATACAATGATCATGCTATCGGTAATATGTCATTAAAAAAAATGTTGGCGATTTGTAGTGAGTGTTGGAAAGATAAATATGGTTTTGTTGTTGTGAGCAAGGATGATCCAATTGACAAGGGACGATATCGAAATGGTTTCGATAATTTCATACAGTTGTAATTCAGATCAGATATAAAGCTGATACTTACCCGATTGAAAGTAGATTAATAACAGATAACAACGACAGAGCATAACCAACACATGAGTAATAAATTGTCAAAGATATTATAAAGACAAGAGAAGTGTTAAAAGCAAGGCTAAGGAATACTAAATTAAATCAAATAGAGAAGGTTAAGTTATTGGAAGATGCATTCAAGCCTATTGCAAAATCTTTGAAACGGATAATTAAAAAACTTAATAGGAAAACATCTACACCGTTGACATGGCGAGCGTAATAACAACAATAATCTCAATAATGATTTAATTAATTTTAATATTAACGACATTGAGCTGGCTGAAACCTCCTTTTCAGCGATAAAGAGCACTTTGGCTTTTTTCTTCTTATTTCTTCTTAGTTATATTGATTTCAAGATGAGATTTTTCTACTAATATCCATCCACTGTCTTGAAATTCTCTAATTTTTTTTACGTAGAATATTGCATTGATTTGAATAGAATTAACGAATTAATCTTCGACTGTTTCGCTTGAAGTTAATACATTCATTTTTGTTTAACGTAAAAAGCAACGCATTTTCGCTTCATATCTTTCCTTCATTGAACTGTACTTCCAATGTAATACACAATTAAACTTAACATTGACATGTTTCTGTACAGTATTTGTTAGCATTCTGATTATTTTACCCTCGATTGTGGTTAGAAAGTTTTCTAGAGTCAAATTATATTCTTTGTTTCTACTTTTAAATTTATATGTTTCACTGCGATTTTGAAACATAGATTCAACACATTGTACATCAATATTCAACCAATTAACACAATTGTCTTTATATAAATCTCTAAGCAAACAGTATGATCACGTTGCTTTCGCGGTACGTATTTTACACTTATCACAGTATTGTTACGGAAATCCCATATTCAGCCTTGATTTTGAAAAGCAGATTAACGGATTAAAAATGAAGCGATGAACTTGGGTAATAGTAATATACTGCTAAAATTGTTATAAACAGAATATTTGCACGGTCACTCGGAAAAAAACATTTTAGTGGAAAAGTCGAGAGCAGTGCCAAAATAAATGAATTGTAAATAATCTTACCCTTGAAGAAATTGATTGTAAATAAAACGCAAATTCGTAACAGTATATATCCTTTCCCTTTTTTTTACTGAATGTTGATGTTTAATATATTTAATATTTTTTGAAACAGTTTCCTTTTTATCTTTTGAATTATAAGATTGTATAATAAAATTTTTTATAAACATAAAATAAATGAATTTTTTTTTAAATTTTAAAATTAAAAAATGTCCTCTTATTTTGTGGTTTTTCTTTGTATCAATCCTCTGACAAAAAACAACTTTCTGTGCCGTAGGGTATATTCAGCTTATAAAATGCTTTACAATAACGCCGCAACAACATTTAACTTTCTATGTTGTAGAGCACACTCAATTTATAAAATGGTTTGTAACACACCCGCAACAACACGCTGGATAAACCAAATTAGTATTAATAACACCTTACCCCATACAAAAAAAACCTTTTACAAAAATATATATGTATAAATTTTTTTAAAATAATTGAAATTTTCCCTTACGTGATTAACAATACAAAATTTACAAACACGAGTTCCAGATTTCTGAAAAAAGACAAACTGCAGGTCAACTAGTAATAACATTAAGAAAGGTCAGTAACTCAATTAAACTCAATTAAAAAGACCACAGAACTGCAAAAACCGCAAATACCAAATAACTTCCTACCCTGTAGGGTATATTGAGTTTATAAAATGGTTTGCAACATTACCACAACAACATGCACGAAAACCACGGTACGAACACTCATTTGGAAGGCTCTGGCCATAAAAACTCACCCGAACAGTATTCGGACAAAAAGGTGTGGTTTTTTTAAGGTAGGGTATTTTGAAAGTCACTATTTACTGATCTTAGTCAACGAAATGTAATTATTAATAAAAGCATGGGGCGCTATAAATTTTAAGGATTGTGGATATGCGAGTTTCAGCCTTGTTTTCAGCTGAAATTAATTGATAAATTTGGGCAGTTAAAAGTCGAGTTTTTTACTAAAAATAAAGTGTGCTCGGTTACGTCTCTGTTACGAAATATTTTTATCATTATGATTGTTTGTTCCGTCCCTGTTTTTGATTAATAATGAACTAACGACACCATAGACTGAATTTCTTTTTTGTTTTTATATGGATTAAACTCCAGTTTTTTTTTTCCAGTGAGTATATGTTGCGTGCGTAGGTTTAACAGTGAATGTAGATTTCACTGAATCAATCATAAAAACAAAACAAAGCCATGAATACCACAGCAATTGGCTTATTAGTTAACACACCAACAATTTCTTCTATTTCTCGAGTTAGTGATATCATTCACATCTCATTTAATTTCGTTCTTTTCTTTTCAGTTTCAACCACGGAACCGTCTCTCTCTATTGCCGTCTTGAGTAACCATACATATTTCGATTTCCGATTATAAATATCGTTGTCTCTTCATACTTTCAAAGCAAAAATAGTTTCCATTTTTACTTTGCAAGAAGGAAATAATTGCGTTTAATTATTTTTTTAAAGGCCACGTCGAACAAATTGAAATAACGAAGTAATAGCTGTATATTATTTTAATATAAATCTGGCTTATCTTACAATAAAAATAAATTGTTTCGCCACTAGAACAAGTGCGTTTCCAAACGAATTCGTAAAGTAACAAACTTTTTAGAAAAAAGTAAAATTAAAAAGAATTAAATCTCAACAAAACTTGCAAAAATCGTGAAAAAACTTTAAATCTCGCGTACTTGCTGCCAGACAGCAAAAATATGTTACAACGCCATAGGTGTGACAAGTCGTTCCAGTTTGAAAGTGTTGACGTTAACGGTATAGCAAATGTCAGGTGAAGCTGTCAAGTGTATGGATCCCAGCAACATTCACAAAGCAAGGAAAACTTGCTTCTTCCAGCAACGTGCTCACCTAAAAACCTAGTTAAATCCATGGAAGCAGAAGTGCCAAGTGCATCGCTCCATGCCACTTCTGTTCTTAATCGAGATGAATACAAACAAACATAAATGACCACAGATAGTCGATCCATTGTATTAGGAACATGTAGAGAAAACGGGTGTAAAATATACCATGCACAGAAATATCAACATGAGCTGCAATTGGTTTAAACGACCCAAAACATTAATTAACGCAACAAACCATTATTAATGCGCAAATCATCACGTGGTATGTTATACCGACAGAATCGCCAACCTTCAGTGTTAAAAACAGCGCAAATATCGGAGGTTTTACGAATGCCGATCAGATACGGGGTCAATCTTGTCTGAATGGAAGAGTCCGAGAAGTTGTGAAGGCAAGGTTTTTAATACACGCAAAGGCCCGGGACGTCATAAAAGCACTGCAAACGTGCTGCTGTCGATCAGAATACACTTTAGAGAATCCTATCGAAAAGATACCTACATTACAACCATTGAAGGACCGGCTGAATACTTTTCACCATGATGGTGGTTAATATACAATCGATGATGAAGCCATGCAAAGTGTCGGAGCACATACAGCAAACAACTTTCAACTTCAAATAGAGATTTTATTGTTCCGTTTCTCTTATGATACACAGCCAGACCGATCCTCTGTCTCTCTTTATAATCCTCTCTCTTGCTGCCGTTGTTTGGTTTTTCCACCTGATAATAACAAAAAAATGAAAATGAGAAAAGACCGTTTGGTTAACTGTATTGAATTGTGCCACATACCGCAGATTTAGTAAAGACAACATTAGTAGTGCCCAAACACCCTGTATTATTATACGTGAACGTCCCAAGGATTAAATCGCAAATAACTTCAAGAAAGTCGTTAGATATATCTTATAACCCCATGGGAGTCAGCACGTTCGTCATTAAGACGTTAAAAAAAGTTTGGCAAGCTAAAATCGCGACTTTACTAGAAATAGTGTCATGTTTTTAAAAAAATTAGCAATATAGTTATATAAACGTTTTTCTAGATGACTATTACACCAATCGTAATAAATTCAACATCCCAAAAAACGGGAAATCGAAAACGACGAAATGAAAACACATGATACAGCTATAAAAATTCCATCATCGATCTTATTTCTGAATAAACTTAGTTTAAGCTAGCATTGAAAATCCTTGTCTTAACCAGCAAAGTCAAAAATAGTGCATGTTAAAGCTCAAGCCGCTAACATGTCGATTATTGATAGATAAATAACATTTTAGTTTCTTGAAGCTATTGTGGTTGTAGCTGTAGTCAGCTAGCAGTATCATCTGCCGAATTATACTTAGGTACTTTTGTGCTCGGGATAATCTCTTTGACAAGGGTATCATTCGTAGCGCGGTAACATGCTACGCTATTTCTTAACTTCTATTGGGCAGGTGAAGCTCGTCCACCTCCAAAGCCCACATTATTGATAATTTAGAAAAAAAGAGTACAAGTACCTGGGCGTTAATTAGCGTTTAATTTACCTGACTTTAACTACTACTGTTACGTATTCTACGTCTCAAACTACCGCGCCGTATAAGATCGCGTATACAATAACGCGTTTGATGGTAACCAGACTATGAGCCCATACTTGTCTCGAGTCGCTATCCTTTACACAACATTGCTTTCATTTTTATGAGGCTACTGTAGTTAAACCGCCACAGGTCGCCGCAAAGCGCAATGTACATATGCTACTTCCAGGATTTATCCCAGGTGGTTAGCCCAATACAACTCCTCGTAATAGCGTATGCAATGTATAACTAACTAGTACTAGCCAACAACTACTTGCAAAACACCTATACTCGAGAGCAAAGGGAGAAAGTCGATTTGAGGCCATTACTCTCAAGTGTGACCTTACCAAAGTGAAGCCACCGACCGTGTGGATAATTGTGAATTTTACTGCGGCTTCTATACCATCAGTGTCATGGTTGCCGGTGGCATAATTCCCTACTCGTAATTATCATAAGAATCAACTCTGACTTAAATAAAATTATACCCAAAGTAGGTATTTACATAGACGTGTTTCCACAAAATATTTAAAAAGAAACTAATAATATAATATATTAATACAATCTTAATAAAATTGTAATTATAACTACCGAAAATAGAAATACAATACTATAGTATGGATACAATGCATATGAATAATATTTTAAAAATATAAATGAATAATATAATATACGAACAAATACTAAAGGCTAATATAATATATATATGCAATAAAAACTAATAATGTAAGGAAATACAAATTAACAATATATTGAATGAATGCAGTATGAACTGATACCATGAATTAAGACTATAATATAATTAGGGTGATATGAATAAAAGTGTAACTTATAATATAAAGACAAAAGTGAATTAGTAAAAATATTAATATAAAAGAAATTTATAGTAATATAATATTGAAAAAGACAGGTAATAACGTGATAATAAAAGGGGTCACTAATCTATAACTATAATATAAATTGCTCAAAATATATAATATTCCGATGTGTTAGCAGTATATTGGTGTAGGCACTATAACACGAAGAATAACAGAAATGCGAAAATAATGTAAATACGAGTATTACTTTAGTAATTTAAGCAACACACTAATGGAAACAACGAACAATCGTGTTGTCATTGATGCACGCGTGATAACCAAATGTCGGCATACTAGTGTTCGTATTAACTAGCAAGGCTAATAGTACGTACCATATGTTGACACTTTATGATATTTATAGCAAGAACGCGTGTGGATTCCCAAAATCTCATCCGCATAGAAGTGCTTAACTTCGGCAAATCATCATCAGGTAATCAATTTTATGAAAGATGTTTTTATTTGTTTGCGTTACCCTCTAGAAACATTATTGTTTTTGAACCAAACTTGACCAAGAACTAATAGTGCTGTCATAGATATAGAAGATACAACAATAGTTGTAGTTAATCGTGTTTTGGTATATATATGCAGATTACATATATATAGATATGATCTGTTAAAAATTTACTAACGCGGATGTTTCGAGTGGATAGGTTTTCTTATACAAATGTTAATATATGAAATAATAGGAGATATTGTTCAGTTGCATGAAATGACATCTTCATGTCGATTAAATGATGTGTGAGCATGGATAAAAGAAGTGATAAATAGCGTTCATACAACTGAATATAGGTAAAAGGAAAATATTATTTTCGGCAGAACTAGACATATCCGGCTTTGCACAATTTAACAATTGCAGCGAGTAATGTAATTCGAGAGTACGGGAATTTGTTTATTCTACGCTTTTTGACTCTGAGCTATCATGGTTAATCTGTAACAGGAGTTGTCGGCAAACTTCTGTTTCGCCGACTCCCAAGAAATGAGACCATCCTCGAGTAAGAAACAAAAACCTGATTGAGATTTTCTATCTTTAACGTCCCCTGCCAAATTTGCATCAACGAAGCCTATAAGTGGTCAAGTTGTCTTTTTGTATGTTGAGTTTGTATATTTCGGTGTTTCCATATGTTGTTTGCGATAATCTTTAACAAATTGTGATAACAAATTGACCGCACATAAAATGTCTGGTTTACTGTGTAATGTCAGGCACAAAAAGTATCCAATGATTTCTTGATATGCTCTCAAATCAACTTTTTCTGCCTCTCGAGGAATTGTTGGCTCCTTTGCCAAGTTTAAGCCTTGTTGCTTAGGTATATTTACGGATTCGCAGTTCCCAAAATCATATTTGTTGAGTATGTTTTCTATATGTCCCAGTTGACTTAGAGAGATTTGATTATCTTTCACTGCTACTTCAAGTCACAATGTCTTGGTATTCCTAAGTCTCTCATATTGAAATTTTTGTTCAATGTTTTTAATAATGTTTCGGTGTAGCTATCATCATTTGAAGCAACAATAATACCATCAACATAAAGGGCAACGATTATAAGTCTATTTTCCTTTGTAAGATAATAAATGCATTGATCGCGTTTCGACTGAGTTAATCCGAACTATTGCCTTCAGGCTTACTTAAGACCATAAATTGCTGAATTCAACTTATATACTTTATGTTTCTTATTTTCTTCAACAAAGTTCTGCGTGTAAGTCACCATTTAGGAATGCATTCGAAATATCTAATTGTTTTAACTTCAAATTGTGTAAGACGGTTAACGTATATAATAACCTTATTGATCTTTGTTGAACGATAGGGGCAAATATGTCGATAAAATCTTGTTCATACTTTCGGGAATATACTTTAGCAACTAGCCTTGCTTTTTTCTTCTCAATAGTTTCATTACGTTTAATTTTATATTTATATTTGAGAAACCGTTTTCTACCTACAGCGTTGTGACTTTTGGGCAAATCTGCTATTGCCAATGTACGATTCTTGCTTAGCAAGTTGTATTCATCTTGCATCGCATCATACCATTCTTGCGCTTTATCGGATAATAATGCTTCTTCCACCGTTTCGGGATCATCAATATCTTCAACCACTGGAATTACATTGTGGTTATTATTTCCAAATGTCTAAGATCTTAGCTTTTGTTTATTGAATCTATTGCAGGTTCTGCTCTTTGTGTCTTTTAACTTGAACATTGTCACAATTATCAATATTCTTATTTTCATCTGTAATATCTGTTTCGATACAGTTTTGGGTTTCTTCCGAAATTTCTATTTCATAACTACTTAAATAACATCTTCTAACCTTTTATACTTTATTTCAAAATCGTAAAATTGCACATGTTCTTCGCTATTTGCATTTGCACACAATTCCTTTTCTATAAAACTTACATTTCCACTTTTGATCACTATTTTTGTTCACACTTTTCACAATCGGTAAGCTTTCGATTTGTCTGAATAACCAATTAGGATATATTTATTACTTCTAGGTTCCCAGTTCTACTTACTCGGTGTCTTATTCAATGCAAATTGTTTGCACTCGATTTTTCGAAAATTTCGAAAAGACTGAGGTACTCCTTAATCTTTCGGGATTGTAGTATTCAAATGTGTAGGACACCGATTTATAATATTAGCTCTGCCTATACTGATTGCGGAAGAGTCGCTTCTATCAAGTAATTTCTTTCTATTTGAACGGAAATTCTATTCATTCGGTCGGCGACACCGCTTTGCTAAGGTGTATACTCCACAATTAATTGATGCTGTATGTCATAATTTCTCAAATATGTAGAAACATCTTGACAAACCCGTTGCTGAGCGTTACCGCTACGCATCGCTTTTATTTTCCTGGTGGTTTATTCTATTCTATTTTCGTCGGATCTGACAAATCTGTATAGATAAGTTCTAATATTTCATTAGATTTGTTATCTTTACGCGGAAAAAATAAACGAAATTGTTTTCCACGAACACTACAAGATATGACATGTATTTTTAGTCCAGGCAGACCTTTGACCAGATCCTTTTAAAAATTTCTTTTAATTGATTTTGGATCGAATGGTCGTACTTCCTGTGCCCCAAACCGAAATAAATTTCTCTAATGTAAATTAGGGACATACAGAGTATTTAGCAAGTCTACAGTTTTGATTTGTTCGTTTGCTTTTAGTGTGAGCTGTACAGTTCCACAACTTTTTACATCTAATTCTTTTTCATTAGCTGACTGAACTCTTTCCTCAAAATTGTTATCCAGAGGAACAAATAAAGACTTATTATTACATGCGACGTAGCTCCATCGTGTATGCACCAACATAATATCATCATCATAATATTTAGTAGATAAACGCAAGTTAATTTAATTAAAAAATGCAATAAAGCCTGCATTCTTATAAATATGCTTTGACTTGTTCAATTTTCTTATTATTATCTTATAACTGTTAGCTGCATGTTGTTTTTTCGCATCGATGATAATTAAAAAGTAAATTTGTATTTGACATATCTTTTTGTTGATGTTGGCTTTGGTTTTTACCGTATTTTTGTGTAGTTCTGTTAAAGTACTTGACTTTCAGTGCATGTCTATAATTAATTTCATCTTTATTACCGACTTCCAATAGTCTTGACATTTTCGAAAACTAATTGGCCATGTCTACTGCGGCTTGAATTGCTGTGAACTTCTTTGGTAGGAAATTTAATAGAAGTAAAGTGAGCAGATATGCATCAGTTTTTATGACCATTTTCGTTAGATATGAAGTATCAAATTCAGTTAGAAAGTCGGAAGTTTGATGATTTTCAGTCATTCTCGTTGTTAACAATTTACGATAGCACTCAAGTTTCTTACTTGCTGATTTACTTTCATATGTATTGTTACGGAAATTCCAAATCCAGTTCATTCCAGCTAATTAATTTTCCTACAAAATAAATTCCCTAGACAGCGAAAAATCAAATGCACATTCGCGGCGCATCATGCAGCTGCCGGCCGACGAAAAAGGTTAGCGGAAAAGCAGGTTAACGGATCAAAAATGAAGCCATGAACTCAAATAATAGTAATACGCTTGTAAAAATATATATAAATAGAATATTTGCGGAAGGCAGAGTAGTAGAAAAAGAGTATATGAGTTTAGAAGTCGAGCGTACTGCCAAAAATAAATTGTGAATAATCCTACTCTTAAGGAAATTAATTGTGAATAAAATAATCTTGAAGTGAAAACGTGGAAGTGTATTTCTCTTAGAAGGACCACGACACGAATCGTAACCGAGCAAAGCGAATATCGTAATAGTATTTCCGATATATTCCCATATTTCTGTTGACGTTTTCATATTTTTCACCATTCGTACTACTTTAGGTACCATCGTGACTATAATTTCAATTCTTGCATCTACAGTCTTGTCCGCTTGTTCGTGTAATATTTTCGGCTGATTATTATATTTGCTAATTTGAGTAGTCGTTGGTGTATCAGAAATTTCCTCTACTTTTGGTCCACTTCATTACCCAAGGTTATCATCAGCAATCTGTTTTTATGGAGGATAACTTTCGTTTGCGTCTTCCACGTCACATAGTTTGTACAATCAAAGAGTGGTATTCTTCCATATATATGGTAATTCCTTTGTTTGTTATACTAATGCGCTTTCTTAATTACCTTTCCTTGGCTGCTGGGCCCATAATTTATTGGACGAACATACTTTTAAACGTGGTTACTAACAAAATTTATTATAAATGAGAAGATCGTTAATTTTAAAGTTTGCAATTACTACTTGGAAAAATACTTTCTTTTCTGCTGCCGGTGTAAGTCTAAGCGGCTATTCTAGGCGTCCTTACCTTCTATATTTATTTTCCTTTCCACAATAAAAATCGTAATATCTCTTGACGTTGTAATTCAATTTCCTTTTATTGATTAACTTATGTCACTAACTAAAATACATAGCTCGAATAATAAAGAAAGTGTGCGATCTTGCCGATAAAAAGTAAAATTGAAATGCCTATACTTAAATTAAATGACTAATCGTCAATGGTTATCGGACGGAACGGATGATCTGTTTTGAGAACATCGCTAATTCGACAACTTTAGCGTGCAATCCCAGCGGATTCGACGGCGATTCGAACCAGAAGGAAGAGGATTAGCAATCTTCTTCCTCACTTTGCTGTGTTCGAAAACAAATTTGCGTTGCCAATCGGTTAGTTGATCACATTCGAAGTATGCCAGTTAATTTATTTCGAACTACGTCACTTAACTGATTTCGAATGTGATATTTCCAGTCCGTTCTACTTATAGCATACAGCATCCCTACGATATTCACAAGAGAATAATAAACTTGCTTGCCTGCTATAACAATTGTAGGACCAAAACAAGTCCTGCGGCTTTGATCCTTACGTAAGGAAAAAGAAAAGTATTAGAAAAACACCCCAACAAAACTTTCATATGTTACAATGTTACTCAAAAATAATTGTAAGTGGTTTAAATTGCACAGTATATTTCAGCAGAGATATGTAACCTTCTCGCTATAACTACGCATAAAAATTGAGCTAATTGAGGAAATTTTGTTAACACATATCTTCAAGTAACAATGCTAATAAATCCATTCTTATTCTA